>JAJOOR010013378.1:0-38103 GCA_036250505.1 Solanum acaule | reverse complement strand
CAAATTAAGGAAAGTTTTGTTCAGGTACGCGTCTTCGATCCACGAGACTGACTTACGGACCGTCGATTGATCTACGGTCCGTAAGTCCCTTCCGTCACTCGGAACTTAGAAATATTTCAGCATCCAAAGATCAGCTTCTCTGAAGCAAATGACGGACCATCAGCACGGACCGTAGATCGACCTACGGTCCGTCAATCCCTTCCGTAGCTCTATACTTGGCATCTTCAAAAATCAGGTACTGGAACCCTCGCAGTCTCACTCTACGGATCAACAGTACGGTCCGTAGATCAATCTACGGACCGTCAATGTGCACCGTGGTTCCACACTTGGTCAGATTTCCCTGATTTGTCTTCAACACATTCCTGCTAATCTACGGTCATCACCTACGGACCGTGAATGGACCTACGGTCTGTAGATGACCTCCGTGGATGCCTTTTTCTGCATTTCCTTCAGCTGTCTCTAAACTTCCGCGCCTGAACACCTTTCCTGCAAAACATGATAAAATACATAAAAACCAATATAAAAAGGCCCTAGACACACACAACTTGTAAGTGAAATGCATTAGAAATACCGTAAACTCACGGTATATCAACTATCAACTTAAGTCAATCGTATCATGGAAGGCAACTATAGCAACAATCCAAGCTAGGCATATATCACATAAGTGGACACTTCATAAGTAGGTTCAAGTCATACTTGTGCAATGTATGAATGGTATCCCATTCTACTACTCACACCAAGTACTCCTTTAGGCTCTCTTAGTCAATGCTTACTATCTATCATTCTAGACTATCAAAGAATAGCACATACTAGGCTAGACCTAACTCGCATGGAAAACGCCTTATCATGCAATCAAAGCTATCCTAGGAAGGATACACGTATACCAACCTAGCCACCATGCAACATTCAATAGGATGCAAGCTACCCTTAGGGTAGTATGAACCGTAAACTATAACCTATCCTTAAGAGAGTATGGTGTCTCAATCCTAAGCTACCATGAAATGGTCTTGGCCTAACCAAGTCAAGATACCATGAAGTGCATTCTAACAATGCTAGTTCAAGCTACCCATAGGAGAGTATAGATCCTCAATCCTAGGCTACCATGCCTATACTAATGCAAGCTACCATGAAAAGCATTCTACCAATGCTAGTTCAAGCTAACCTTAGGAGAGCTTAATTCCTCAAGCCCAAGCTACCATGAGGTCTACCATCCCAAGCTACCATGAGATCTACCATCCCAAGCTACATAATTCAACTATCCATGAAGGAATTATAAGACTCAACCTCAAGCTATTCTATTCTAACAAGCATGATTCATTTTTGGTAATTAGCCTTTCAATCTACCATCATTCTATGTGAGAAGACCTTTCACATTCTACATACATGCAAGTTATCTCATCATATTAGACTTACTTTTAAGCCCTAGTGAACGACATTATGAATTCAAGCCCTACATTCAAGCTTTACTCCACAATCATCATAATATTCTAGATCACAAGACACATTAGCCCTAAGCCTTAGTCATAGTCAACTCTAAGCATAATTTATAACACATCAAAAACCAGACCCAAATTTTTTTTTCAGAAATATACCTGAACTAGTGAACCACAACAGGGTTCACGGACCATGATAGGGTCCAATGTCCGTAGACCTGCCTGTGGTCTTGACTTGGAAGTCACCAGGCCCAGACATCAGACCACGAGCACCTTCACGGTCCGTGGTCTTGATGATGAGCCTCGGTGGCGCCCGTAGAGTCAAGGCATTGAACTTCCCTAGCCAGCCCCTTAGACCGCCATGCCTAAGTGAGGACCACGAGGACCTTCATGGTCGGTGGTCCTTCACACGCCTCATGGGGGCGTCCGTGGAGCCTTACCAGTAAGCCCCCTAGCCAGTCCCTCCAGACCACAGCCTAAGTGGAGACCACTGACACTTTCACGGTCCGTGGTCCTTCACACGGGCCATGGTAGGGCTCATGGACTCAGACCCTCAACTAGTAATCACCAAGTCCAGACCACAACTGACTTCACGGTCCATGGTCCCATTCACGGTCCGCGAAGATTGCCGTGTTCAGTCCGTCTGCAATTTAAGTAAGGGTTATTACGGTCTTTTCCTTATTCGTTGGACACCTAAACAATGTCATTTTAATCCTAAATTTCGTGGGTTTTGTCAGTTTAAGCCTAGAAACATAACTAGAACTTACCCAAGTCAGATCTTTGATCAAAACTTAGAAAATTAGAAGCGAAAGGAGAGAAAGAGGTGACCAACCCTAAGTTCAAAATTGCAGTAAGTTTCCTCCAGTTCCAGCCCCTAAATCAAAAGATTTCTCCGTGGAATTTGTCACCAGGTATGTGGGATTTCACTAGTGGGTTCCTTTCACCCATTAGGTCCCTAGTTTTCAGTTAGTTTCTTGATTCCCTTATTATGACTAGACATAGGGTTTCTTGAATGTTAGAATTGTTGGGTTCTTAGATCTTAGAGTAATCCAAATCAGATTAGTACGTTAATATTCAGTTTATTGCATGAATTCCAGAACCCTAGCTATGTATTTCTTTAGTTCTTGAATTACACATGCTAGGTCAGATATTTCAGTTATTCAGTTATACATGCCTCACTTATTAATACACCAATATCAGTTTAATTGTTGCATCCTCCAGTCCCTGATCAAGAAGTCTCGAATGCAGAATTCAGGAACGCCATTCAAATGTTGGCTCAGAATATGGCCAACCAGAACAATTAGTGGGTTCCAGTTTAGGCAAATGCCAGTGTCGGGTTAGCTGTAGCTAGAGTGCGAGAGTTTGTTAGAATGAATCCGCCAGAGGTCTTAGGATTGCAAGTTGGAGAACATCCCCAAAACTTCATTGATGAGGTCAAGAATATCTTTAAAGTGATGCAGGTAACTGGGAATGACCGGGTTGAGTTAGCATCGTATCAACTGAAAGATGTAGCTCATATCTGGTATACTTAGTGGAAGGAGAATAGGGGTACAGATGCAGCTCCTATTACTTGGGATTATTTCAGCAAAACCTTTCTGCACAGGTTTTTCCCCATAGAGTTGAGAGAAGCAAGGACCCATGAATTTATGAACTTAAGGCAGGGTAACATGACGGTCCAAGAGTATGGGCTCAAGTTTAACCAACTCACAAGGTATGCTTCCCACATGGTTTCTGATTCCAGGGCTCAGATGAATAAGTTTCTATATGGAGTATCAGACTTGGTGAAAACAGAGTGTAGAAATACCATGTTACTTGAAAATATGAACATCTCTAGGCTCATGACTCATGCTCAGCAGGTTGAGGGTGATAAGCTTAGGGAAGAGGCTAAGGAGAGCAAGAGAGCTAGGACAGGAAACTATGACTATTCTCAACAGAAATCAAGTGGTGGAAATCTCTCGCAGTTTAAGCAGAAATCTTCGACTCCAGCACCTTCATCATCCAGTATCCCATCCTCCAAGTACCGCAATAATCAGAAGGGTGGAGCATCAGGCTCTATGTCTCAAGGTAGAATTTCAGGCACAAAAATCTACCCAACTTGCCCTAAGTGTGGTAAGAACCATCCGGGCGAGTGTCTTGCAGGAAAAGAAGAATGATTTGGGTGTGGTTAGTCTGGTCACAGGTTGACGGATTGTCCTTCTAAACAGGGTCTAAGAGGCAATGCTAATCGTGCCCAGTCTACAACTTCAGCAGCACAAGCAGGTCGCCCAACTCAACTGGGTAACTCTTCTGGTACAGGTGGCGGACAACGCAAAAATAGGGTCTATGCTCTTCAGGATCAGGAAGATTCTCTTGATGTAGTCACTAGTACGTTATGAGTCTTTGACCTCGATGTTTATGCTTTATTAGATCCAGGGGCTACTCTTTCTTTTGTAACTCTTTATATAGCAGTCCAATTCTGTGTTAGTCTAGAAACTCTCCCAGAACCTTTCTCATTCTCTACTCCAGTCGGTAACCTAGTTATAGCTAGACGGGTATACAAAAATTGCCCTGTCACTATCTCTTAGAAAGACACCTTAGGAGATCTTGTAGAGTTAGAAATGGTAGACTTTGATGTCATTCTAGGCATGGATTGGTTACACTCCTGTTATGCCTCAGTCGATTGTAGAAGTAGGATTGTTCATTTTCAGTTTCCAGATGAACCAATCTTAGAATGGAAGGGTAGTAGCTTAGCGCCTATGGGTTGATTCATTTCTTAACTTCAGGCCAGAAAGATGATCTCTAGGGGTTATCTCTATCATCTATTTTGGGTTAAGGATTCAAGCTCTGAAACCCCAACTCTTAAGTGAGTTCCAATGGTTAATGAGTTTCCAGAAGATCTTCCCGGAGTCCCTCCCGATAGGGAAATTGACTTTGGAATTGATTTCATTCCAGATACCCAACCTATCTCTATTCCTCCTTACAAAATGGCTCCAGTTGAGCTTAAGGGATTGAAAGAGCAGTTGAAAGACCTTCTAGATAAAGGCTTCATCAGACCTAGTATTTCGCCATGGGGTGCACCAGTGTTCGTAAAGAAGAAAGATGGTTCTCTCAGAATGTGCATTGACTATAGGCAGTTGAACAAGGTCAAAATCAAGAATAAGTACCCTATCCCCAAGATTGACGACTTGTTTCTCAAAGATAGACCTCAGATCGGGTTATCATCAACTTAAAGTCAGAGATAGTGACATTCCTAAGACAGCCATCAGAACTCTGTCTGGTCATTTTAAATTTTTAGTCATGTCATTTGGACTAACCAATGTTCTTGCAGCTTTCATGGATTTGATGAACAGAGTGTTCAGGCAGTACTTGGACTTGTCTGTTATCGTCTTTATTGATGATATCCTCATTTACTCTAGAAATGAGGAAGAACATGCGAATCCTCTGAGAGTTGTTTTGCAAACCCTAAAAAATTGCCAGTTATTTGCAAAATTTAACAAGTGTGAGTTTTGGTTACAATTAGTTGCTTTCCTTGGGCATATTGTGTCTAGTGAAGGAATTCGAGTAGATTCCCAGGAGATAGAAGCAGTGAAAAAATGGCCCAGACCTACTTCTGCTACAAATATCAGATGTTTCTTGGGTGTAGCGGGTAATTATAGAAGGTTCATGGAAAGATTTTCACCCATAGCCTCACCATTGACTAGGTTGACTCAGAAGATGGTCAAGTTTCAGTGGTCACATGATTGTGAGAAAAGCTTCACAGAATTGAAAACTAGGTTGACTACACCTCCTGTTTTGACTTTACCAGAGGGTTTAGATAATTATGTCATTTATTATGATGCATCCAGAGTCGGCCTAGGTTTTGTGTTGATGCAGCAAGGTAAGGTTATAGCTTATACTTCCAGACAGCTAAAGGTGCATGAGAAGAATTATCCGACTCATGTCCTCGAGCTTGTAGCGGTGGTCTTTGCACTCAACATTTGGAGGTACTACTTGTATAGTGTTCATGTTGATGTGTTCACAGACCATAAGAGCCTTTAGTACGTGTTCACCCAGAAAGAGTTGAATCTTTGCTAGAAAAAATGGCTTGAGTTCCTCAAGGATCATGACATGAGTGTGCATTACCATTCTAGTAAGGCAAATGTAGTAGCTGATGCCCTTAGCTGACTATCTATGGGTAGTATAACACATGTTGAGGAAGAAAGAAAGGAGCTAGCAAAGGATATTCATAGACTTGCTCGCCTAGGAGTTCGTCTTATGAGCATATCAGATGGTGGTGTAACAGTTCAGAATGGGGCACAATCTTCTTTGGTAGTGGAAGTTAAGGAAAATTAACACAGTGATTTGATATTACTTGAACTCAAGGGTGAAGTCCGCCAACAGAGAGTTGAAGTTTTCTCCCAAGGGGAGATGGTGTGCTTCGCTACCAGGGTCGATTATGTGTTCCTAATGTGGGTGAGTTGAGATAACATATTCTGGCAGAGGCCCATTACTCCAGATATTCTATTCATCCAGGTGCTACTAAGATGTACCGCGATCTGTGGGAAGTCTATTGGTGGAATGGTATGAAAAGAGATATAGCATATTTTGTGGTTAAGTGCCCCAATTGCCAGCAAATCAAGGTAGAACATCAGAAACCAGGAGGTATGACTCAAGAGATTGACATTCCTACTTCGAAATGGGGAGTGATCAACATGGACTTCATCACATGCTTACCTCGTACTTGCAAACATCATGACTTTATTTGGGTGATTGTTGATAGAGTTACTAAGTCTTCTCACTTTTTTGGCGGTCAAGACACAAGATTTGTCGGAGGATTACGCCAAGCTTTACATTAATGAGATTTTGAGGTTGCATGGGTTTCCTTTGTTTATCATCTCAGATAGAGGTCATCAGTTTACCTCTCATTTTCGGAAGTCATTCCAGAATGGTCTTGGTACTCAGGTTAACCTTAGCACAACATTTCATCCACAGAAGGATGGTCAGGCAGAGCGTACCATTCAGACCTTAGAGGAAATATTGAGAGCTTGTGTGATCGGCTTCAAGGGTAGTTGGGATGATCACCTTTCTCTTATTGAGTTTGCCTACAACAATAGTTACCATTCCAGCATTCGGATGGCCCCTTATGAGGCATTGTATGGGCGTAGATGTAGATCTCATGTGGGCTGGTTTGAAGTAGGTGAAGCAACCTTGATAGGGCCAGATTCAGTCCATTATGCTATCGAGAAAGTTCAACTCATCAGAGATAGACTTAAGACAGCCCAGAGTCGCCAGAAGTCTTACACGGATGTAAGAAGAAGAGAACTAGAGTTCCAAGTTGATGATTTGGTTTTCCTGAAGGTGTCACCTATGAAGGGGGTGATGAGGTTTGGCAAGAAAGGGAAGCTCAGTCTCAGATATGTAGGCCCTTACCGGATCTTGAAAAGGATTGGTAAAGTGTCTTATGAATTAGAGTTGGAAGCAGATTTGGTAGCAGTGCATCCAGTCTTCCACATTTCTCTATTGAAGAAGTGTGTGGGTGATCCAGTATCCGTAGTGCCACTAGAGAGTGTGGATGTGAAGGATAGTCTCACTTATGAAGAGGTACCAGTTGAAATCCTTGATCGTTAGGTTCGAAGGTTGAGAAACAAAGAAGTCACTTCAGTCAAGGTTTTGTGAAGGAGTCAGTCCGTAGAGGGAGCTACTTGGGAAGCAGAAGCAGCCATAAAGTCCAACTATTAGTCAGTCATTCATGCGCTAATTCAGTCTAAATCAGCCTTCAGTGTTTAGTGGTAGGGTTGCAGCTCATTCCCTCCATTTCAGCTAGTTTAGCCTTCATTCGAGGACGAATGATCCCAAGGGAGAGATATTGTAACACATCGAAAACCAGACCCAGAAATTTTTTTCAGAAATATACATGAAGTAGTGAACCACGGCAGGGTTCACAGACCGTGATAGGGGTCCATGATCCTTAGACCTGCCCGTGGTCTTGAATTGGAAGTCACCAAGCCCAGACATTAGACCACGAGCACCTTAACGGTCCGTGGTCTTGATGATGGGCCGTGGTGGCGCCCGTACATTCGAGGAAATGAACCTCCCTAGCCAGCCCCTTAGACCGCCACACCTAAGTGAGGACCACGAGGACCTTCACGGTCCGTGGTCCTTCACACGACCCGTGGAGCTTTATGGCTAACCCCATAAGGTGGACTTACATCGTGCGACGTCGTTAACTAAAGAGCTTTTTGGGAGGTAACCCAAAACCCTTTTATTTATTTATATTGGTTTTAGAAATAATGGCGTGTTAATTGTGCAGGATGAAGTGTTGGAAGCATTTGGAAAGAAAGAGATTAGCAAGAGAAATGTTGGGTTGGCGAGTCGCCAAAGTATTAGGCAACCCGACTCACACCGCCATTTGATCTAACCCAGTTTGGGTTTGGGGTCTGTACAACTTGGTGAGCACGAGAAAGTATTGGTAATACGCCGACTCGATCAGCGATCCCGATCGTGTCCACCAATTGGACCCATGAGAGTTGGAGGATCTATAATCTCTGTGGGATACATGACCATGTGGCGAGTCACCGAATGGATGGGAATGTGCGACTAATGTCGCCGAATGGGCAAGAAACTAGATGGCTTTCAAACCAAAGGTTTAAGAGTTTGAATTTCTCATTATTTCCCTCATTTTTAAACTTTACAAATTCACACCTAGCTCGTATTATCAATATTCCTACACTTTTAGAGTATTTTAGTTGTTGATTTGTGCTCGGAACTGGGATTACATTGCTCCCTAGAGATTCTATTCCATTTTAGTCAGCACGAAGGGTTGGTTTCTCAACTCTAAGTTCTTTCTATCGATTTTGTACTCAATGCAATGATATTACCTTGTTGATGTGTGCTGGGCCTCTCTGGTAGGTTTCGAATTTTGATTGCCTGTTTTGATTTAGTAATCTTGCCCTCGCTAAATTAAATAGATTGATTCCTGCAAATTGTGCCTTAAAGTAGATGAAATTTTGTGGGAGAATGCATGAGTGTCGTTGGGTCTAAGCTTACTTCAGGTTGTTCATGATCTGATCTTGTTTATGGGAGTTGTGGGATAGAATTAGAGAAGTTCGGTTGAAAATGGGCATGTTGAGCCGTTTGGCGAGCTAGGTCGAGCTCGCCGAACCACTCGGCGGTTCTCTTAATGTCCCCTTCTCGCCTATAAATGCATGAATTATTTGATATAAGAGTCTATAACTTTCGACGAGACGCTTGAGTTTGCCGAAAGGACTCGGTGACTCGCCGACAATTTCTTGTTCGCCATTTGTCTGCACCTTTGTATCCTCTGTGCACAACACTCGGCGAATCGCCTAAGTGGTTACGCATTTTGTAAATTGGTTTGACGAGTTTATTTGTAGCTGATCTTCTATGTTATTGGTTGAATACTTTCTAACGCCTTCTCGAAGCTTTGTAGATATGGCTAGACCGAAAATAGCTAGAAGATATATGCCACCCTGAAATATTAGAGCGAAAATTTTTAGGAAAAATACAAGGGAAAGAAATATTCCTAAGACGGGAAGTGAGGACAAGAAGCCCAGTTCTAGCAAGAAAACTATTCCCCAAGATCCCACTGTCCCTTCGTGGACTCGTGAATTCTACACAGCTATACATTCCTTTCTGGCGGCTCATGACTTGGACAATTTTAGCAAGTCAGTTGCCGCTGAACCTTCTAAAGTAACTCCGGGTACTATTATCCAAATCCAGGCTGACACAACGGGCACTAATTCCCAGACAGATGGAGCGACTCTATAGACGGGATTTTTCTCTACCGCCGTCTCTATCTTTACCTATTTTAATGTTTGGATTTTGTTATTTTTTTAGGACAAATATTTTTATTTGTGGTGGGGTGAGGCCCACCTTTTGTGCACCTATTATTGTTTGATATTTTTTTGATACATTTGGGTCGTTATGCGTTCAATGTCATTTTATACTGCTTTTTACGGATGTTTGAGCTTGTGGCTCCTTTTGTTTTAATTGAAAAATGATTTTTACCCTTCTAAAAAATTTTAAAATTTTTGCCACCTCTTGTATGTACTAGATAGTGGCTGTTCTTTAGAAAATTTAAGTCTCAGTTTTGATCAATACCGATGACTTGAATAGTACTCATAATTGAGCGAACATGAATATGCGGCTACGATGAGGCCAAATGAAGTTGCATAGACAATATGTGAACTCTTTGCATCTCGTTGTGATTAGCCATGTATCAAATTGATTTTCTTGCGATGAACATTGCACACTAGCGAAAGTATGGAGTCTTGTTTGACTTTAGTGTCGATGCCTTGTGTGATGAGCTTAATGTGAACCATACATGATAACACTTAGAATTTGCCCGTTGGTCCAGTCGACTAAGTAAGGCTATCTCTTGATATGATCATAGGCAACTTCGAAGAGTGTGAGCCAATTTTACATATACCTCTTTTGTGGCCTACCTTGTGAGTGTGTGAACCTCTCTTGAACCTTACCCTTCTTTGGAAGAAACTTGATGAAAACACGACCTCTCTTAATCCACTACCTATAATCCTCTTGACTTGTGGTTGATTGAGTAGACAACTTAGGCCAAAAGCCTAAGTTGGGGTGTGGTGAAAAGAAAAGGGAAAGTCAAAAAGTGCAAGGAAAGTCTCCTTTAACCCATGGTGTTTAGAAAAATGGAAGCCAAGAGAGAAAGAAAAAGAATGAAAAGGAAAAGTTGTGGAAAAAAGTTCAGAAATGCAAAATAAACAAGGTTCCCAAACAATCCATGGAAATTGAATAAAAGTATGACTTATGAGCACTAAAGAAAATGATGAAGGAAGAGGAAAGGAAGTGTTGTGAGTACCACATTTCATGAGGATGAAAGTCACTGAGCCTAAATGACCATACATTTGAACTCAACCCCATTACAAACCTTGAAAAGACCTTTTTGATCTTGAGTGAGCTGAAACAAATGTTGATTGGAAAATATGGGCAAACTTATGGCTGAAAGCGTGCATTGTGTTCTTCTTTGTGAGAGTGAGCGTTGCATTTGATTCTAAAGCTTTAATTGGCTAAACCATTTTGTGTGAGTATGGAATCATCCTTTGTGTTAGGGCATTCAAATACTTTTGTTGAGATTGAACTTGCATTTGAAGCAAGTATTGCGAACTTGAGAATCTTTGGTAATGGTGTGTCACAACTTGAATCTTTGGGTACACAGTTGATCCTTGCATGAGTAAATTGAGTCTTGTTGTGTACATTCATGATCGAGTCTTGTGTAGCACTGTTTGAGACGTACTTTTTGAACTGTTGAACTTGAGTTTTACTTGAGGACAAGCAAAAGTTTAAGTTGGGGGTGTTGATGAGTCCACAAATTGGACTCATTTAGGGCTATATTTTGATAGAATTAGTGTCCTCAAATGCACATTTTTTCTCAATAACTGATGAAAACCCTTAAGTTTCAGGTATTTGGAGTTTGAGGGAAAGCATGGACACTACTTAGCAAAAAGGAACAAAGGCAGCGAAAAGAATGAAGCAATAAAGATCTGAGAATCGGCGAACCCGTTCAGCGAGTCGCCAAAAGTTCTTATCCTCACGTTTTGTTGTAGTGTGCTAAGCCTTGAAGGAAAGGATCAAATTGGTGGTGAAAAGAAGCAGTCGGCATGTCACCGAGCAGTTTCGTGAAGTAGTACTATGTCGCTTAATGATCCAAACCCCGATGATGCTGAAGGCTAACACAAAACAACAATGAACTATATCAAAGGGCGGATCGCCGAGTTGATCGGGGATCCCAACTAATTGTGTCGAGTGATCCGCTGTAGCACCAATTTTCAAACACGATAAATATTCGTTGAGAATTGTAGCTTACTATCAAAATTTTTGCTTTGAACAATACTTTTCGGACATTGCTTTTATTTTTGAGTTCTAAGTTTGAGAGAGTTTTGAAGAACTTGAAGACTCAAAGGGTTTCAACTCCAAGATTTTGGACTTGGGTCTCGGAGATTCTTCACTCTTTGCTTGTTTTGAGACTTAAATTTTAATACTCATTTGAATGCAAACTCATATTGGTATAAATTTCTATCTCTTATATATGTCTAGCTAAAAACCCCAATTCTTGGGGTGTGATTTTGTGAATATGGGTTAAGTTAATTGTTGGGTCTTGCTTACTGATAGTTTAATCATTGTTTAAATGTGATTTCGTTTAGTAGTTGTGTTGTAACTTAATGAAATTGTAGTTGCAAATACGATTTCACCTTTGTGTTTTTGGCTTGCTCAAAAGAGAGGACATAAAACTAAGACAACTAAATTGATGGCCGGTGGGATTAGGTCGACATAAGGTTCAGCTCAAGAGAGTGAACCCTAGTCCTTCTCCCACACACTCAGCTCGAGAGAGTGAGTGGGCTAAGGCAGAGGTTGTGCTTAATGCGGCAACTCGGTGTTCGAGAGAAACCGGGTTGATTCGGGGTAAGTTCCTCGAGCGAGAATTTACCCCACTATAGTCTAGCCTAGTCACAAATATTCAACGAATTTATTATTAAAAGCATGTACCCAATGATCTAGTTTAACCCGTATTCCTGTCACATCCCAAGAATTCCATCTCCTTGATTAGTACTCTCTGTATTTCCTTGTTTTTGCTTACTTGTTACAAACCCCCATCGTTAATTGACAGACTTGGGTCACCCCTTAGATTTAATATGTTTGTATTCGATAATATTTTTAACTATGACTAATTGGAACTAAATTTTATTTTCTTATTAATTCTCAAAATCACTCCCTGTGGGAACGATCCCAACCCTTGGTTGGGTTACTTTACAATTGTACGATAGTAGACACTTGCATTGGAAGTTGTGTCTTGATTACGCAAACATCATCTAATTTATATGAAAATATGTAACAACAGCTAGCAGCCAGCGAGAGCTGGGCGGCGCCACCTTCTCTCTTCTCCTCTCCTCTCTTTTTCGTCTGCAGCACAACATAACAGCAACTCCGCGTACCGAGTGAAATAGTAGTAGCCAGATGCCGATGTATCTCCTCCTTAGGTGGGCTACGACGGAAGAGCAAGCAGCCAGCAGAGAAGACACCAGCAGCCACCGATGAGAGCAACAACGAAAACCCAGCCGCTCGTAGCAGCGATCTAGAAAAATCCCAGGCGAAGGCCGCGCCACCCTCATCGCTCCTCTTTTCCTCGCGATGCTGTTGTGAATATCCCCCCAGTCGCCTCCTTTTACGGTGAGTCGAGTTCCGGCCAATAGCTATGAGAACAAGTAAACAAGCTAAAAGCTCCAGTAAATTTTTAGAAAAGGACTAGTCCCAGGTATGACTTTCTTTATTAAAAACTCAAATCTGTATGTATTCCATTAAACATGAGATGTGTAGGTTAGTTAGTTCATTGTTTCAATCTCTATATCTTAAGATCCTAATTTATGTGTGGGCTGCTTATTCTTAGGAAATTAGTGTTCTTCCTTTACTCAAATTTTTATATGTATGATCAAATTTTTCAAACTAGCTTGATAGCAAGTCATGGTTTGGTCTATGTAAATTCTCGTTTTCATTGTTATGTTCTTCTTTATTCCTTGCGACGAGCAATTCCTGATTTTTGCAACTGATTCTTTGTAATTATAATAATATTAGGTTCGTTATTCAGGCTATAAAAGGAAAATTTTCAGATTGTTAACCTCTTGATTGAATAACAAATTATGTCCGATATATTTTCCTTTTTCACTGTATACTATGCTCTGGTATATACGGTAAGTACCTAGATTTGATATTGTGAATAAGTAAGAATAATTCTATTGTCTTGCTGATTGATTGTGTTACCTTATTTTAGTGGTATGAATTTTTGATTTATGGCAATTATTGATGATATTCTTGATTAATTGATTTTTTGGAGAAGGAAATTTTATTAATTAATTGAATTTTCGGAGAAGGAAAATTGATTTATTAACTAATTGCTTACCTTATGTGAAAGGTTTAGTACTTTCTTACTTGTTTATATTTTGTAAAATAATATTGTTTTGGCTCTTTTTTATCTAAAGGAAAAATAATATTGCTCCTAATTTATTCTAATTTATTTTTTTCCATTATTATGTACCCTCCTCTTCTACTATAAAAAGAGACCCTTTGCCATTTTATTTTATCATAACTTGAAAACTAAAAAAAAGTAAAAAACAATACTCTCCACTTTAAAAGAAATTTAAAGTCCGGTGATCATTTCTAAGAGGGGCTTTCTCTATTCGGTTTTGTTGTGTTGGGCTAGATCATTGAATTAAATTTGTCTTCATTGCTGACTAGTTTAAACTGCTTATTTGAACATGGTTTACCACACACGATCAAAGGGCGCTCTTACTTCTTTTCCAAGTGAAAATCACAAAGGAAAGAGGAAGATGACTAATGTTGAGGTTATGGTTAAAGCTATTGAAAAAGAGCATTCTTCGAATAGGTTGGTTTCAAAACTGGAGCAGAAAATAAGGGAGTTTGATGAAGAGATTTCTGATATGCGCGAGTGGGATAAGTTGTTACTCTCTGTCAATACCAGTTTGGGGACATACATGGATAAGCAACCTGCCACAAGTGAAGCCACTTTCATAAATAATCCTCCATCAATTCACCCTACTCATCCTCAAAACCAATCAAGCTCCATTCATATGCCTCCAAGGAACACTCACTTTCCAAATTACACATATGATCCTCAACATCACACATATGCTTCCAGACCTCCATATATTACTTCACGCCTACAGAATCCTACCAAACAAGCTCCTCGATATCAAACACCTATGCATAATGTCCCTTGGTATTGTGTGCCGCTCATACCATATCAAATTCCACCATATCAAATGTCTCCATATCAACAACCTACCTATCATGTCCACAATGTCAAAACCCTTACTCAAAAACATATTCGCAAAAATCTATTCAATGTTGAGAAAAAGCCCATCAAAATTTACACTCCTTTGACTAAACCTATAGATCGGCTCTATGAAAATTTGAGGATTGCCGGTCAGATCACTCCTATTAAAAAAATAATGATGAATACACGTGCAAGGTGGATTGAACCCTCTAAGGTTTGCGCTTATTACTCGGGGATGAAAGGACATAACATAGAAAAATGTCGTGATCTGAAAGACAAGATTCAACATTTGATTGATACCAAGATCATATGCTTGGAGGACTTTGTGTTAAAGAAATCCCAATAGGGAACATGTTGAAAATCATTTGAAGCAGTTTCCAATAAAGGCTTGTTCCATTTAAAGTTTTCTACATTCAAGTTCCATCAAATTATGATGAGGAAAGTACCCATGTTAGAATATAGACAATAAAGTCGGTCAGAATCTATCATTTAAGTTGTTGCTCAAGAGTGTTCCTTTAAATGTATTGAATTATGGTCTTTGTATTTGGAACTACGTCAGACCTAATTCCCGTTTGAGCGGGGATACATATGCCCTCCTATGCAGTTCGGTCTTATCTTAATAAAAATTTCCATTTTCCTCTTACTATATAACTGAGGCAGAATATTTGAGAGGGTCTCAAAAATTCAACCAAAAGAGCATTTTTAGGCAAGCTACAATATTGGGGGGGAATTTTTGAGAGGGTCTAAAAAATTTAATCAAAAGAGCATTTTCCTGCAAGCTACAATACTGGAATTTTTTTGGAGAGGGACTAAAAAGTTCCATCAAAAGAGCATTCTTCTTGCAAGCCAATACTGGGGAAGAATTTTTTAGAGGATCTCAAAAATTCCATCAAAAGATTATATTTTTCTCGCAAGAGGTCCCCAACAATCCCATTCATTTATGAATAATGAGACTGGGGCAGAATTTTTGAGAAGATCTCAAAAATTCAAGAGCTCGACTTATAGTCTACAAAAGAGCATCAGTTAATTAGAAATTCTTCACTGGGGTAGAGAATTTTGAGGGAACCTCAAAATTATTGACAACCTGTCAAAAAACATTCACATCAAAGGAGCATATTGTGCCAAATAAGGGATACAGATCAACCTCCCCTTAAACTAACTATTTTTATTCGAATGCAGTAAAGACATGTATATATACAAGAAACAACTTCATCATCACTTGAAGGATCGATATAACGCTATATTAAGCTAGACAAATCGCTAACCAATGGCATTTCGTCCTTCCAATAGGAAGAAGGATCAAGCTACATTATTCTGACCTCAAAAATTGCCAACAAATAGCACACTATCCTTCCAACAAGGTGAAGGACCGAACTACTTTATACTGAGCCCAAATCGAAGACAAATGGCACACTGTCCTTCCGATAGGATGAAGGACCAAGTTATTTTATATTGATCCTGACAATCACCAATAAATGACACTCAATACTTCCTAAGGTATAAGATGTTTCATTCTCTTAACTATTATATTGTGCCCAAAAATTGCATGTGCCCGAGATTGCATTGTGCCCGAAAATTGTATGTGCTAGAGATTGCATTGTGCCTGAGAATTGCATGTGGCCAAGATTGCATTGAGCCCTAGATTGCATTGTGCCTGTGAATTGCATGATCCCGAGATTGCGTAGAGCCAGAGAATTGCTTGAGCCCAAGATTGCATGTGCTCGAGATTGCATTGTACGCGAGAAATGCATTGTGCCCAAGAATTGCATGTGCCCGAGATTACATTGTGCCCGAGAATTGCATGTGTTCGAGAATGCATGTTCCTAAGATTGCATAATGCCAGAGAATTGCATGTGCCTGAGAATGCATTGTGCCCAAGAATTGCATGGTGCCCGAGAATTGCATAATACTGAGATTACATTATGCCTGAGAATTGCATTGTGCCTGAGACTGCATGTGCCCGAGATTGCATTGTGTCGAAGAATTGCATGTGCCTGAGATTGCATTGTGCCCAAGAATTGCATACGCCCGAGAATCGCATTATGCCCTATATTGCTTTGTGCTCGAGAATTTCATGTGCCCGAGAATTGTATCCGTCTGAGATTGCATTATGCCCAAGATTCCATTGAGGCCGAAGATTATATTGAGCCCGAAATTAAATTGAGCCCAGGATTGTTGACGTCACTTTTGATTTAAGTTATGGAAATCACATTGTTCTCAAAGAAATACATTGGTCTGGAGTGTCTATCACATCAAGCCACAATTATCAACATATGCTTAAATTACATAAAAAAAAATACGATTTCGTTACTCATTATTCATGTTCCGAAGGTATCATGGTCTAAAGGTATCATCTTTCATGGATTGCGGACATCATATCATGGCTTAAGGATTTAATTTATGTCTATCAATAGAGAAAACCCAACAGCGAACCGGTAAAATCCCAGGCGCAGGCAGCGCCACCCTCGTTGCGCCTCTTCTCCTCGCGATGCTATTGTGAACAGCCGCCCAGTCGCCTCCTTCTCCGGTGAGTCAAGCTCCGGCCAATAGCTATGAGAACAAGTAAACAAGTTAAAAGCTCCGACAAATTTTTAGATAAGGATCATTCCCCGGTATGACTTTCTTTATTTTGAAACTCAAATTCGTATGTATGCCATTAAACATGAGAGTGCAGGTTAGTTAGTTCATTGTTTCCTTCTCTATATCTTAAGATCCTAATTTGTGTGTGGGCTGCTTATTCTTAGGAAATTAGTGTTATTCCTTTACTAAATTTTTTATGTGTATGATCAAATATTTTAAACTAGCTTGATACCATGTCATGGTTTGTCTATGAAAATTCTCGTCTTCATTGCTATGTTCTTTTTTATTCCTTTCGACAAGTTGTTCCTAATTTATTACAACTGATTCTTTGTTATTGTAATAATATTGGGTTTGTTATTCAATAGGCTCTAAAAGTAAAACTTTCAGATTGTTAACCTTTTGATTGAATAGGAAATTCTGCCCGATATATCTTCCTTTTTCACTGTATACTATGCTCGTGTATATACGGTAAGTACCTTGATTTGATATTGTAGAGAAAGGTTACTTGAGGAGGGCCAAGGGACTGCCCCAAAAAGCTGTCAAAACAGCATGGACCACGAAATGGGCACCCACATATCGTGGGTGGACTCACTCCCCGTAGGTGGGGGTCGTGAGTCAAGGCTAGGCCTCCCTCAAATCTCCTAATCTCTGAAAGAAACCACGCCCTTGCAGTACGATCTGTAGACCCACTCACGCCCCGTGGGTAGGGTCTCGTGAGTGGGTGGCTTGAGGTGGCCAAGAGGAGGGGCTGCAGACCCAAACCACAGACCTGCAGGACAGGGCATGAGCCCACCTACGCTCTGTGGGTGGTGGGCGTAGGTCCCCTCCTGTAAAAGTGGTCTTGAGTTCGGACAAGTGAGGGGTAGGTTCGTAAATTCCTAATTAATTAATTAAGGGTGGGGATGGTTGCTATAAGTTATTTTAGACATATATACGTTCTTTTTCACTATTAACCATCTCTTTAATCCCTCATAACTCACAACACTCAAAACATAACCAACTCTCCTCTCCAAAAATTCTCTTTGTAAGACTCCATCGAAAAAGCTCAAGAACTTGAAGACTAGGGCTCACGAAGCAATTTTCTCAACTCCAATTCGTGGGGAAAACTTCAATTAACGTATGGGAGTCTTGATTTATGGAAAGCTTTTATCCATGAAGCGGTTCAACTCTAAATTTCGAATCAGTAGATTCTTCAAAAAAAAACTAGGGTTTTCAGTCTAGCCATGAGTTCTTCCTAAAAATGATTTCAATGAGTTAAATGTCTTCTATTATGATGGAATTGTTGTTTAATGGGGATTGTTATTGTAAAATTACAAATGAACCTATGAACTTCTCCATGACCCTAATTTGATGAATTGTGATGGGTGTATTGATACAAGATGAATACTATGAATTGTTTCTATGCTAGTTTAGTTATTGAATCTTGTTCTATTCATGCCTAGTGTAGTATTTTTAGTTGTGATTGTGACATGATTCATGACCCTTGAGGGTGTAAATTATGAAGGTTTGTACATGTTGATGAAAGTTGTGTATGAACTTATGATTCACTTAGAAAGTGAAGATCCTATGACTAATGTGTAAAGTGTTGTATTGTTGAAAGATTATTCTCCACTTACCCCTACACATGACTTTGTATTAATTGTCTAGGATGATGATATTGTT
The DNA here is from genome assembly GCA_036250505.1 of Solanum acaule. Taxonomy (NCBI): domain Eukaryota; kingdom Viridiplantae; phylum Streptophyta; class Magnoliopsida; order Solanales; family Solanaceae; genus Solanum; species Solanum acaule. The sequence goes on along the minus strand of JAJOOR010013378.1, from coordinate 19,632 downwards.
TTTGTGTTGAATGAAAGGCCATTTTCATGAAAACACTATGAACATAATGTGAAAGGTTTACTCACATGTTAATGACGATTCTAAGGTCAAAAGTCCTTTCTCAGCTAATTGAATATATGAGCTATTTTATGAGTTGTATTGAATGAAGGGCAAGTTATTCCTTCACACATGTAAATGCAATTCAAGACTAATTATGTATAATTTGGGAAATAATGCTTAGCACCGAGTGGATATGGTAAGTGAGGTAGAGGCCCTCCCGTGAATACAATAGGTCGGGTCATCTAGATTATTCTAATGAGATGGAAACTCCTCCATACAATAGGTCGGGTTTCTAGAACCAATCTCCCTATCCCATAACTATTTGTCCACATATGACTTTAGCTAGTGGATCCACCTACAAGCTAATACATTTAGTTCTACCTTAGGAAAGTAGGACACCTTCTTTCGGTGTGGAGTTACATGACACTAGATTCCATGTCGCTTACATGGTCTATGTCGATTATGGCTATCTTTTCCTACATGACCAGATAATGAATATGACATGAACTAGACTATGACTTCTTGATGAGCTTTACTAGTAGGAGTGGGGGTATGGGACTTCACTTTTACATTGCACATGTAGACTTTGAAAGGGATTATAGGATGGTCTCTTATGCTATGGTAAGATATGAATGTATGCATGTATGTTGAATGGATTGTTGTTAAGGATGACTTTCCTTATGTTCAAGTTAATGTACATGACTATTTTCCTTATCTATGAGTATTGACTATGATGAGGTCTATGAATGTTATATATGATTAGGGTGGCCTCGAAGGAGTACATAGTATGGTTGGTATTATGGGATGCCTATCATGCATTGCACAAGTACACCTTAAGGTTACCAAAAGACAGTTCTATTATGTTACAATGCTTTTACATGATAAATGTTATTATAACTTGTGTTTTACATTAAAAGTGCATGGTGATTCTCAAACTTGGCAAATGTATACTTTTCAACCAAAATGTCCTTTTTATCATATTTCATGGATTTTTATGCATGCTTCCATACTTATTACATATTTGTGCTAACCCCTACTTCTTCTACATTTTTGGGAAGTGTAGGTTTCGGCTAGGTGAAGTGTACTTCCTTTCTTTACCAAGGCTTGTATTTCTTATCTCCAAGACTTGTGGTGAGTCCTCATGGTTCGAGGACAAGATGTCATCCACTTCTAGTTGCTTTTCTTATATTCTACTTTTGAGACTTCTTTCGATTGTAAAGGGTTGTGACCCTATTGACATTCTATTGTAGTAGATGGATTATGAGACAATGTCTAGATTCTTTTTAGTTTTAGGAAAGTAAGACTTTGATTGTAAAATTTTAAATTTTGCATCATTTCTATTTCCAATGTTTATGTATGTTAAGGGATTGTATGAGACCCCTTCGGGTTCAAGTACGCTGTGTTGCATCTAGGGGCTACCCCTGGGTCGTGACAAACTTGGTATCAAAGCATAAGGTTTTGGGATAATTTTAAAGTTGATGTATCATAAACCATGTCTAGTAGAGTCTTGTTCATGAGTGTGAAGCGCTCCACATTTATGAATGGGAGGCTATAAGATATTTAGGAACTTTCACTTTTTTCGTTACTCCTTAGTCGTGCTTTAGAGTTCTAACTCTATGAAGTCCTTTTTCCTAACCCTTCTCTTGTGTTTATAGGCTATGAATACAAGAAGGGCGAATGCAAGGAGGATTGAAGAGGAGAATGACAATGAGGGAATTCTTCCCCAAGCTCCTCAAGACCCTCTAGTTCCTAATGATGAAGGTTATATGACTAATGTAGAAATAAAGGCGGCTCTCCAAACAGTGACTCAAGTCATGACGACTCAAGCTCAAACCGTGACCACTCAAGCTCAAGTTATGACGGCTCAAGCCAACTGAGATGTTGGGCTCCGTGTAAACCCTATTGTGAGCACCATGGCTTCAAGGTTGAGAGACCTCACAAGGATGAACCCTCCTATGTTCTTTGGTTCCAAAGTGAATGAGGACCCACAAGAGTTTGTGGAAGAGATCTACAAGATAGTTGATGCTATGGAGGTGACCTCTATTAAGAAAGCTGAACTAGCTGCTTATCAATTGAAGGATGTTTTCCAAGTATGGTATACTGAATGGTAGAATAATAGGGCTATAAGGGCGGGTCCCATTGGTTGGGAAGTGTTCAAGAATGCATTCATTGGTAGGTTCTGTCCATGGGAAAAGAGGGAAGCAAAGGTGGAGAAATTTATTAACCTTCATCAAGGAGGTATGAGTGTCCAAGAATATTCTTTGAAATTCACTAAGTTGTTCAAATATGCCCATCTTTGGTGTCTAATCCAAGGGATGAGATGAGTCGATTTGTGACGGGTGTGTCCGACTCCATTGAAGAAGAATGTCGTGCGGCAATGCTCCATGACAACATGTATATCTCCCAACTAATGGTATATGCTCAACAACTTGAGGAGAAAAGGCTTAGGAAGAAGAATAGAGAGGTAAAGAGGGCAAGGACCGATGATGGAAATTCTTCTAAGGGTAAGTTTGAGGGTCAAAGTGGACCAAGGTTCAAGAATAGGTTTTCCAACCAAGGCTCATTTAATGCTTGAAGGACAAACAAAGATAGGGTGTCTAACCCTAAGCCTCAAGGAGGCAATAGGGGTGGATTTTCCATGGAGAGGCCTACTTGTGCCATGTGCGGTAAGAAGCATGATGGTAAATGTCTTGTCGGCTTGGGTTTGTACTATGTTTGTGGAAAGGGTAGGCACCAATTGAAAGATTTCCCAACCCATAGGGCCAAGGGAAGAGAGGGTAATCAAGCTCCTCCTAGTGGTTCAAATTCTGATGCACCCAAGAAGAATCACTTCTATGCTCTTTAATCTCGAGGAGAGCAAGAGAGTTCCCCGGATGTGGTAGCAGGTATGTTGCGAGTCTTTTCCATTGATGTTTATGTATTATTAGACCTCGATGCCACTTTTTCTTTTCTTACACCCTTTATGGCTATGAAATTTGAAGTACTCCCCTAAACCCTAATAAAGCCTTTTTCAGTTTCTACCCTAGTTGGTGACTCGGCAGTGGCAAAAAGAGTCTATAGGAATTGTCCTATTTCTTTGTCTCATAAAGTCACTTTGGTTGATTTGATAGAGTTAAACATGCTAGACTTTGATGTCATCCTGGGTATGGACTGGTTGCATACATGTTTTGCTTCTATTGATTGTAGGACTCGAGTGGTTAAGTTTTAATTTCCAAATGAGCCTACTTTAGAATGGAAGGGGGAAAATTCTTTCCCTAGAGGTCGATTTGTTTCATGCCTAAAAGCTAGTAAAATGATCTCAAAGGGGTGCATTTATCATATTGTTAGGGTTATGGACATTGAGTCCTAGACTCCTCCTTTAGAGTCGGTCCCTGTGGTGAGTGTGTTTTCGAAAGTCTTTCCCGATGACTTGCCCGGCATTCCTCCTGAATGGGAAATAGACTTTGGCATTGATCTCTTGCCAGATACTCAACTTATATCCATCCCTCCCTATAGAATGGTTCTGGGCGAATTGAAGGAGTTGAAGGAACAACTCAAAGATTTGTTAGACAAAGGCTTTATACAACCAAACATCTCTCCATGGGGTGCTCCGGTATTGTTCGTAAGGAAAAAGGATGGGTCCCTTAGGATGTGTATTTACTACCGCTAATTGAAAAAGGTCTCTATAACGAATAAGTACCCTCTCCCTAGAATTGATGATTTGTTTGGCCAACTCCAAGAGGCGAGTTACTTTTCTAAGATTGACTTACATTCGGGCTATCACCAACTAAGGGTGAGAGGGGTTGACATTCCTAAGATAGCCTTTTGAAAAAGATGTGGTCACTATGAATTCCTAGTACTGTCTTTTGGGTTAACTAATGCCCTGGTGACATTCATGGACCTAATGAATAGGGTGTTTAGGTAATACCTTGATACATTCGTGATCGTTTTTATTGATTATATTTTGATCTATTTGAGGAGTGAGGGTGAACATATGAATTATTTGAGGATTATATTGCAAGTCCTTAAAGACCACCAATTGTACGCTAACTTTAATAAGTGTGAGTTTTAACTAAGGTTGGTTGCCTTTCTTGGTCATATTGTGTCAAGCATGGGTATTGAGGTTGATCCTAAGAAGACGGATGTTGTCAAGAGTTGGCCTAGACCTCTAACTCCTACCGATATTAGAAGTTTTTTGGGTTTGACCCGATTATTGTAGGAGGTTTGTTGAGGGTTTTTCCTCCATTGACGACCTTAACTTGAAAGAAAGCTAGGTTTGTGTGGTTGGAAGATTGTGAGAAAATCTTCCAAGAGTTGAAAGATAGGCTTACTTCCGCTCCGGTGTTGACCTTACTGGAGGGTACCAATGGTTTTGGTGTATATTGTGATGCCTCTAGAGTGGGTTTGGGATGTATTCTCATACAACATGGTAAAGTGATTACCTATGCTTCAAGTGAACTCAAGGTCCACGAAAAGAATTATCTGACCCATGATCTTGAATTAGCGGCAGTAGTGTTTGCTTTGAAAATATGGAGACATTATCTATATAGGGTCCATGTTGATGTTTTCACCGATCATAAGAGTCTTCAATATGTGTTTAGCCAAAATGACTTGAACTCCGACAATGAATGTGGTTAGAGCTTTTAAAGAATTATGACATGAGTGTCCTTTACCACCCCGGCAAGGCTAATGTAGTTATGGATGCCCTAAGTCGATTGTCCATGGGTAGTGTGGCTCATATAGATGATGAGAAGAAGATGTTAGTTTGTGATGTACATAGGTTGGCCCAGTTAGGTCTCCAACTAGTGGATTCCACCAAGGGTGGTGTCATGGTCCATCATGGTTCCGAATCCTCCTTTGTGGTTGATATGTAGTCTAAACAAGGTCTTTATCCCATATTGATAGACTTGAAAGAATCGGTACTCAACAAGTCCATTGAGGTTTTCTCCCAAGTGGGAGATGGGGTTCTTAGGTACTAAGGTAGATTATGTGTTCCGAATGTTAATGGCTTAAGGGAGAAAATTTTAGATGAAGCTTATGGTTCGCGGTATTCTATTCATCCAGGAGCTACCAAGATGTACCGTGACCTACGGGAAGTCTATTGGTGGAATGCTATGAAGAAGGATATAACGGGTTTTGTAGCCAAGTGTCCAAATTATCAACAGGTTAAGGTCGTGCACTTAAAACCCGGAGGCTTGTCCCAAGATATAGATATTCCCACTTGGAAGTGGGAGGATGTGAATATGGATTTTATTGTGGGGTTGCCTCGTACTCGAAGGCAACATGATTCTATTTGGGTCATTGTTGATAGATTGACCAAGTCCTCTCACTTTGTTCCCATAAAGATTTCATTTTCGGCGGAAGACTATGCCAAATTGTACATCAAGGAAATAGTGAAGTTTCATGGGATTCCTCTATCTATTATATCAGATCGGGGTACTCAATTTACTTCACAATTTTGGAAAGCATTCCAAAATGGGCTTGGTACTAAGGTCAAGCTTAGCATGGCCTTTCACCCTCAAACGAATGGTCAAGAGGAATGCACCATTCAAACCTTAGAGGATATGTTGAGGGCGTGTGTCATAGATTTTCAAGGTAATTGGGATGACCATCTACCATTGATAGAGTTTTCCTACAACAATAGTTACCACTCAACTATTGCCATGGCTTTGTTTGAAGCACTATATGGTAGGAGGTGTAGATCCCCGGTTCGTTGGCTTGAAGTAGGTGAAACCGCTTTAATTGGTTCCAATCTAGTTTATAAGGCTATTGAGATGGTCCGACTCATAAGAGAGAGGTCGAGGACGGCCCAAAGTCAGCAAAAGTCTTATGCCGACAATAGAAGAAGGGATCTAGAATTTGAAGTTGGTGATTGGGTATTTTTGAAAATCTCACCCATGAAGGGTGTGATGAGGTTTGGCAAGAAAAGGAAACTTAGTCCCCGGTTTGTGGGTCCCTACCAAATTTTGAAGCGTATTAGGAAAGTTGCCTATGAACTATATTTGCCAAATGAATTGGCTCTGGTTCACCTGGTGTTTCATGTTTTCATGCTTAAGAAATGTGTTGGTGATCCGGTATCTATCATTCCTTTAGAGGGTTTAGGAGTTGATGAGAGTCTATCTTATAAAGATGTTTCAGTAGAGATTTTATACCGACAAGTCAAGAGATTGAGAAACAAGGAAGTAGCTTCCGTTAAGGTTTTATGGAGGAATCATTTAGTTGAGGATGCTACATGGGAGGCCGAGGCTGATATGAAGTCCCGCTATCCTCATAATTTTCCTTCTACTCCTATTCAAGCTTGAGGTAAGTAGTTCCTCTTCAGTTTTGGTGTTTTGGGAGTCATGTTTGTTGTATGAGTTTTTTTCCATGATTTCCTTATGTTGTGCATGTTCTTGATGAAATTCATGTTTAATGTGAATTAAGTTTTCATGATGTATATGTTCCTCATGTTGATTGTGCATTTTAGTATGAAGATGGCATATTTTAATTCATGAGGTAATTTGTTGAACATGCTTTGTTATTCTTATGATGAAATGACATATTGGCTCCATGATGTTGTGTTCAGCTTGTTTTAAGTTGGAGAAGGTAGTTCCTCTTAAGAACATGATATATGCTGCATTTCATGCATATTGAGTTGGTAGATGTAGTTCCTACTCTCTTGTATGGCATGAGCCTTGTTAGGAAATGGAGTTGAAGTTTCCTCCTTTTGAATAATGCATGAAGTGAGTAGTGCATTTGTAAGTTTTGCACATTTTTGATGTTTCATGCATGATGGTCTTCTAGTCTTGAGTTTCTAACTTAGTTAGGTTTCTAGATCATTATTCGAGGACGAATGTTCCCAAGGAGGAGATAATGTAACACCCCGGAAATCTAATGACCTAAGCTAGAGCCTAACATGTAGTCTAGTAGTCTAAATGAAGTTAAACGTAAAGATTAGGGTCCAAAGATAACCTCCCTTACTTAGTACTAAGGTCGTAGTGCCTAAACGTCAAGGAATGGCCCCCCTAAGGGTCCTTCAGGAAGGCCAATGGACTTCCCCAAAAAGGTGTCAAAAGAGCATGGACAACGATATGGGAACCCACGCCTCGTAGGTGGACTCACTCCCCGAAGGTGGGGATCGTGAGTCAAGGCTAGGCCTCCCCCAAATCTCCTAGTCTCTGAAAGAAACCACCCCCTTGCAGTACGGTCCGCAGACCCACTCACGCCTATGAGTGGGGTCTCGTGAGTGGGCGTAGGTCCCTTCCTGCAAAAGATGTCTTGAGTTCGGTCAAGTGAGGGGTAGGTTTGTAAATTTCCTAATTAATTAATTAAGGGTGGGGACGGTTGCTATTAGTTATTTTAGACATATATAAGTACTTTTTAACTATTAACATACTCTTTAACCCCTCATAACTCACAAGACTCAAATCATAACCAACTCTCCTCTCCAAAAATTCTCTATTTAAGACTCCATCGAAGAAGCTCAAGAACTTAAAGGCTAGGGCTCAAGAAGCAATCTTCTCAACTCCAATTCGTGGGGAAAACTTCAATCAAGGTATGGGAGTCTTGATTCATGGAAATCTTTTCGCCATGAAGCCCTTCAACTCTAAATTTTGAATTGGTAGATTCTTTAAAAAAAACTAGGGTTTTCAACCTAGCCATGTGTTCTTCCTAAAAACGATTTTAATGAGTTAGATGTCTTCTATTATGATGGAATTGTTGTTTAATGGTGAATTTTATATTTAAATTCCACATGAACCCATGAACTTTCTCATGACCCCAATTTCATGAATTGCGATTGGTGTATTGATACATGATGAATACTACGATTCATGACCCTTCAGGGGATAGATTGTGAAGGTTTGTACATGCTGATGAAATTTGTGTATGAACTTATGATTTACTTAGAAAGTGAAGATCGTATGACTATTGTGTAAAGTGTAGTATTGTTGAAAGATCATTCTCCCCTTACCCCTACACAAGACTTTGTATTAATTATCTAGGATGATGATAATGTTTTTGTGTTGATTGAAAGACCATTCTCATGAAAACACTATGAACATAATGTGAAAGGTTTACTCACATATTAATGACGATTTTAAGGTTGAAAGTCCTTTCTCACCTAATTGAATCTATGAGCTATTTTATGAGTTGTATTGAATGAAGGGTAAGTTATTCCTTCACACTTATTATGTATAATTTGGGAAATAATACTTAGGATCGAGTGGATATGGTAAATGAGGTAGAGGCCCTCCCATCACTATAATAGGCCGGGTCATCTAGATTATTCTCATAAAATGGAAACTCCTCCGCCAATACAATAGGTCGGGTTTCTAGAAGTAATCTCCCTATCCCATAACTATGTGCCCACATAGGACTTTAGCTAATGGATACACCTAAAAGCTAATACATTTAGTTCTACCTTAGGCAAGTAGGACAACTTCTTTCGGTGTGGGGTTACATGACACCGGATTCCATATCGGTCACATGGTCTCTGTCGGTTATGGCTATTTTTCCCTACATGACAAGATAATGAATATGACACGAACTATACTATGACTTTTTGATGAGATTTACTAGTAGGAGTGGGGGTATGGGACTTCACTTCTACATTGCACAGGTAAACTTTGAAAGTGATTATGGGATGGACTCTTATGCTATGGTTAGATATGAATGTATGCATGTATGTTGAATGGATTTTTGTTATTGATGACTTTCCTTATGTTCAAGTTAATGTACATGACTAGTTTCCGTGTCTATGAGTCTTGACTATGATGAGGTCTATGAATGTTATATATTATTAGAGTGGCATCAAAGGAGTACTTAGTGTGGTTGGTATTATGGGATGCCAATCATGCATTGCACAAGTACACCTTAAGGTTACCAAAAAGATGGTTCTATTATGTTACAATGCTCTTACATGATAAATGTGATTATAACTTGTGTTTTACATTAAAAGTGAATGGTGATTCTCAAACTTGACAAATGCATACTTTTCAACCCAAATGTCATTTTTATCATATGTAAAGTATTTTTATGCATGCTTCAATACTTAGTAAATATTTTTGCTAACCCCTACTTCTTCTACTTTTTTGATAATTGTAGGTTTCGGCTTAGTGAAGTGTACTGCCTTTCTTGACAAAGCTTGGATTGCTTATCTCCAGGACTTGTGGTGAGTCCTTATGGTTCGAGGACAAGATGTCATCCACTTCTAGTTTCTTTTTTTATATTCTACTTTTGAGATTTCTTTCGATTGTAAAAGGCAGTGACCCTATTGACATTCTATTGTAGTAGATGGATTATGAGACAATGTCTAGATTCTTTTTGGTTTTATGAAAGTAAGACTTTGATTGTAAAATTTTAAATTCCGCATCATTTCTAATTCCTATGTTTATGTATGCTAAGGTCTTGAATGAGGCCACTTCGGGGTCAAGTACGCCGTGTTGCATCGAGGGAGTATCCCTGGGTCGTGACAATAATCTAGAGGCAAATTTTAGACTTATGTACTAAATGCTCATCCAATTTGTTTTTTCTTTGTGTTTAGAGGGCCTAATTAAGAGCCTGTATTTTATTGTCTAAAACTACCCTAATAGTAGTTCAATGTCTCTTGAACATTAAGCGGGGACGCTAGGCACCTTTTATGACGTTATGCATGTGTAAGGTGGGGGTAGGGGTATTTAACGGAGATGATGGAAGTTGACTCGGACATAATATGACAAAACATTGGTTTTGTCTTTCCGAACAGTAAGCTGAGTGCTGATCCGTAGAAGGGTGTTAAGTTTGGTTTTTGTAGTTTCCTTTCCCTTTTTTCCTTTTCTATTTGTTTGTAATAATAATAATAATAATTCTTTGGGGTAGTTTTAATAAATGAAAAGTGGTTTTCTTCTATATACTAGTCTACCTTGTATTTCCTTGATTATCTCTATATTTATATTAATTGTTTAATGTTTATTTATTTTATCACCAATATTGCACGCTTAGTTAATTAATTAGTAAATAACTAGTGACCTTACTTGCTACATGTTGTAACCCCCACATAAATTGTATAAGATACGACCGGGATCCATAGTTGTGGACCTCGAGGGGTGCTTAACACCTTCCTCTCTAGGTAATTTGAACCCTTACCCGATCTCTGGTTCGTTGACCCTTTAGTTAGATTAGTTAGGTTAGATAGGTGCCCTAACACATCTTAATTCGTTAGGTGGCGACTCTTCACTTCACCCAAACACAAAAAAGTTGTTAGGTCGTGCACTGAAATTCATTTTGTGAAAAAACGGGGTGTGAAAATATCTACATCACAAGAGCAAATGTTAACAAAAAAAAATCAATTTAGACTACAATAAAATTAAACTAATAAAAATTTTAATTGGCATTATTACAGGTTATATAAACTTTTCTTCATCGAAAGTACTTATATATTAAGAAATAGTAAATCAGTAAAACAAAAGGGGAATGTTTATACATTATTAACTATTTTGAAGCAAACTTCATCATAATCTAAATCATCTGAGTAACATTGATAAATAAAGTCATTCTTTTGTCTTGACATCAAAAAAACAAATCGTGACAATTCTCTACCTCTTGAAAGTTTAATAATTTTTGAAAGAGATATTCAGAAGCATATATCTACATCACAAGAGAAATTGTTATAAAAAACAAATGAATTTAGACTACATCATGTTAAATTCATATATTGGAACATTACATACTAATGTATATACTAAGAAAAAAAAATTATTATATCATCACAATTATTTTCCTCAAGTACTCGACGTTAAGGAATATACCCTCTTAGGATAGAAGAATTTACTTTATCAGAATAGTGGTACATCATATTCTGCTATACTTCGAACTTACTCAACAACAATAAATCACATGAAATTTTTTTTAAAATGCAAGAAGAAGAAAAGTAGAAGATTAAAAATATTGTGGTTGAAAAATGAGAGGAAACTAAAGTCAACAAAGGGTAGTATGAACAAGTGTTTTTGTAACGACATGTGCCTGTCGTTATAGAAAAGCCACCGAGGAAAAATTTTGGGCCGGAAAACTTTTCGTAGTAACTTGGGATTTCCTAACCTAGTCCAAAATTGGACGAAATCGGAGTCATGTGAGTCTAGGAAAATCTGGTAACAAATGAGAGATCAAATTATTAATTTGAGCACAGTAGTAGATAGCTAAAACGTTAATGAACCCCTACGACTTTATAAAATTGAATTCAAACGAGTAGAACTCCCGAAACTGATCTTTGCGCGAGCATGTATTTTTTGAGTGTCATGGGATGAAGTGTGCTGTGAAATGGTAGTTTAGAACTCTTAAATCAACTCACTGGTTCCGTGCAAGCCGATGTGGCAAAATTATTCCTTCCAGGGCGGTGCCGCTATGGCGGGATAGGGCCCACCGTAGTGGTTCATTCGCGAATTAAGTCGGAAATATACCCCAAAATGCCATTATTTCGCAAGTTTCACTTTTGAGAGCTAGGAGACGACACCAGATGAGTTCTTGGCAGTTTTCCACAAATTTTGGTGCTAAAGGTAAGGTTTTCACTCCCCAATTATGTTTTTTGATCCTTAAAATGTAAAATCTTGGTTGTATATCATTGGGGGACGGTTTTGTATGGTGGGATAAACCCTAGCTGGACCTTAGGATCATAATTTGGGTCTTCGGTTATTGGGTTTGTCATAATTCGGGTAAATTAGACCTTATTTATTTATCCCCGTATCGAATTGTTTTCTTATAGACCTAGAGCAAGTGAAAAGAATCTGGAATGAGAAGAATCAAGTTTCTTAGGAGGATTCAAGCTTTGTTCGAGGTAGGTGATGATTGTAATTTCATGTTGGTGTGATATATATATATTTATAATTGCTTCATTATAATGCATATATGTATGCTAATGTTGCATTATTGATCACACTAATCGTAAATGACATTAATTGAATAATTGTATGCCATGAATCATGACTTGATTGTATGATTATGAGAATGTACATTGTGATTGTGGTTGTGGCTGGTTGAATGGATCGGGTGTCACGTTCTGACGCATATATGGGATCTGGTGTCATGTTCGACACACTAACTTGGATCGGGTACGACATATCGGTACACTAACTGTTTGGGTATGGGTTCCGTTAGAGGACCAATGACTTGGCATTTTGCATATCTTTGAGATTGTGAAATTGTACGTTGTTCTTAAGTGATAATTGATATTGTATATGTTCGGTGTATGCATGTTTATTATGTTGTTATGACTTGTGTATGTTTCAACTATTGGGATAGCCGTGTGATAGTACCACTACACTGTTGTTGTGTACTGATACTGCAGTTGCTCATTCTTTGTTTAATACAAGGCATCTTTAGGCGGCTACTGACTGACCTTGTCTAGAAGATCAGTGATTGAATCGAATTCAAGGGTGAGCCAGTTCTTCCAGAGCCGCCATGAGTTTTCTTTTTGCTCAGTCCATCTTATTCAAAGTTAGACTAGTACTTTAGTTAAACTATTGTTTTATTGGGTTGTACCCATTTCGTTTAGACTTATGATCCTTGTTAGAGTTTTGGTACATTGACTATCAGGTTCTAGGCATTATTTCTGCATTTGGTTGTTAGGCTTTTGTTGGAGTTTATGGGAACTCCCTAATTTCCTTTTCTTAGACATTTAAACCTGCTTATGTATCTTTAAATGCCTTAGTTTTTGGTTGAGCTATCTAGTTTGGGTTGTAGTAATGGTTCTCCCACCGGAGGCTTTGTGTGGGTGCCAATCACTATGGTTTGGGTCATGAAAAAGTTGGTATCACAGACCTAGGTTCGTTGATCTCGATGTTTCAAAACGAGTCTAGTAGAGTCTTGCGGAATGTTATGGAGACGTATGTACTTTTCTTCGAGAGACTATAAGACTTTAGGAAATTCCTCTATTTTCTTTTGTCTCATTTGGTGCTATGACTTAATTCAAATTGGTATATGGCAATCCAAATTGGTATTTAATCTCCTTCAGTCTTCTGTCCGCAGATGGTTAACACTAGGTTCAATGGTGTCAAGCCCGTAGCTTCCGTCAATGCACCAGCAGAGGAATTTGCAGCAAGAGCTCACGGTTGAGGCAGGGGTAGAGGAAGAGCAAGGGGCAGAGGCCGAGGAAGGGTAGCACATACTTGGGATGGAGCTCCAGTTGAGAATGCTCCCGAAAATGAGAATTTTCCTGCGGATAATGAAAAGATAGAGGAGAATGTAGAGGTTTAGGATGAGGAGAATGTTCAACAAGTGGAAGAGGGGTAGACTGCTACTATAGGTATTCCTCCCTTAGACCTAGTGTTAGCTCAACAAATTATGTCGTTCCTGAAAGGATTGGTTGGTCCTGGAGTGCTTCCCTCTATTCAAGCAACTCAAGCTCCCGACAATCCTCCTATTACTATCAGTGTCTCCAAGGTGGGTGGAACTCTAGGTAATGATGCTTTTCTCCATCCTTTGTTGGGTCTTGCTATAACTGATAATGAGCATGAGATGTTGACTAAGTTCTTGAAATTGAAACCACCAGCTTTTCATGGTTCTGAGAGTGAGGACGCCTATGAGTTCATCCTAGATTTCTATGAGAGGCTTCATAAGTTGGGAATTATCCATCAACATAGTGTAGAGTTTGTGTCCTTCCAACTTCAAGGCGAGGTAAGAAGTGGTGGAGAGCTTTTGTGGAATGCAGATCTTCAACTTTACCCCCAGTCACTTGGACCTAGTTTCATGCTCTGTACTTGGAGAAGTATGTGCCCCGGACTTTGAGGGATCATAAGAAGGATGAGTTCATGGATTTGGAGAGAGGTGGTATATCTGTGGCTGCTTATGAGGCTAAGTTCCATGCTTTGTCAAGATATGCTACGCAATTGGTGACTACTGAGGAAGAGAGGATCCACATATTTGCTAAGGGACTAAATTATGAGTTGCAGGTATTGTCTGTTCATATGACCTATGCAGGAAAAAGATTGAAAGAGGTAACAGATTTTGTGAAGAAAGTGGAGGGGTGAGACGAGACGGTCAGGCTAAGGCATTGGATAAGAAAGCCAAGAATTCAAGTAACTTTCAAGGTTCCTACTCCAGAGGTTCAGGGAGGCCGACACTTGCAGCCCAGCCAATTCAGTCCGCTATGCCCAATTCCACAGGTAATTATTCTGGAACTCCACCTCAGAATTTGATTCAGGATAGCTAGGGAGCCGGACCTTTGGTGGGCAGTAGGCCATCCTTTGATCGCACTTGTTATAACTGTAGAGAACCTGGGCATATGAGGAGAGATTATCCCCATACACGCATGATGGATTTCTCACAGTAGCACACTAGAGCAGTGGTACCCGCGGGAAATAGTAATAATGGTCGATGGCATCCACAAGGTGGGCGAGGAGAAATTAGCGAGGCCGCGGAGGTAGGGGAAATAGTAATGCAGGTAGAGTTACAGTGCAACCACGCACGGAAGTCGCCCATCATGATGACAGGGCATAGTGTTATGGCTTTTCGGGCAAGACCGAGGCTGAGTCGTCTCACGTAGTGATCACAAGTACTATTCTTGTCTGTGACCGGATGGCTAATGTGTTATTTGATCTGGGTTCTACTTATTCTTATGTATCTGTGTGATTTGCCTCAAAGTTTAATATGATTTGTGATATACTTGATGCCCACATCTATGTTTCTACCACCATTGGAGAGTCTGTCATAGTAACCCATGTCTATCGTGCATGTCCTATCTTGTTTATGGGTTTTCAGACTAGGGGCTGATTTAGTTATTTTGGATATGATTGACTTTGACATAATCTTAGGCATGACTTAGTTGTCCCCTTATTTTGTTGTGTTAAATTGTAATACAAAATTTGTGTCTCTAGAGATCTTCGGTAGGGAAAAATTAGAGTGGGAAGGGGTGTACAAGACTAAGCTAGCTAATATCATATCCTCTATTCAGGCTAGGAAACTGGTAGTGCAGGGTTATTTGGCTTATTCGGCTTATATTCGGGTTGTTGAGGTTGAGTCTATCTCTATTGAGTCTATCCATGTGGTGTCGGAATTTAGAGAAGTGTTTCTACTGATTTTCCTGGTATGCCTCCGGATAGAGATATAGATTTTTGCATTGATTTGGAACCTGCTGCCCAACCCATTTCCATCCCTCCGTATCGAATGGCCCCGGCAGAATTAAGAGAGGTTAATGTTCAAATCCAAGAACTTCTTGATAAAGTTTTCATTCGTTCCAGTGCTTCACCGTGCGGTGCTCCTTTTTTGTTTGTTAAGAAAAAGGATGGTAGTATGAGGATGTGCATAGATTATCGCCAATTCAATAGGTTCACCATTCAGAATAAGTATCCATTGCCTCAAAGAGATGATCCGATTGACCAATTGCATGGTGCATCTATTTTCTCTAACATTGATTTAAGGTCTGCTTAGCATTATTTAAAGATTAGGCTTCAGGATGTGCCTAAGACGGCGTTTAAGACCCACTTTGGACACTATGAGTTTCTAGTTATGTCATTTGGATTGACCAATGCGTTGACATCTTTCATGAGTTTGATGAACGAGGTGTTCAAAACCTTTTTTGATTCGTTTGTGATAGTGTTTATTGATGACATTTTGGTCTATTCGAAAAGTGAGGAAGAGCATGTCGACCATCTTCGTATTGTTCTAGGTGTTCTTGGTAAACAAAAGTTGTATGCGAAATTTTCTAAGTGTGAATTTTGGTTGAGATCGGTTGCCTTCTTGAGGCATGTAGTTTCAATGGAAGGGGTAATGGTGGATCACCAAAAGATTGAAGCCGTTAAGAATTGCGCTCGGCCAAGCTTTGTGACTGAAGTAAGGAGTTTTGTGGGGTTCACTAGCTACTATCGTCGATTTGTGAAGAACTTTGTTTATATTGCCACGCACTTGACAAATTTGACCAAAACAGAGATACCATTTGAATGGACTGAAAAATGTGAGGAGAGCTTCCAAAAGCTCAAGACTCGTTTGACCATCGCACCTATTCTAGTACTACCGGTGGAAGGTAAATTATTTATTATTTATTGTTATGTTTCTCATGCAGGCTTGGGTGCGGTGTTGATGCAGGATAAGAATGTCATAGCTTATGAATCGCTGCAGTTGAACGTGCATGAGAGGAATTATCCAACGCACGATTTGGAGTTGGTAGCGGTAGTGTTTGCTCTTAAGATCTGGCGGCATTATCTTTATGGTGTTAAGTATGAGGTATTTATTGATCATCGCAGTCTACAACATGTATTCACTCAAAACGATCTGAATTTGAGACAATGAAGGTGGATGGAGCTACTCAAGGATTATGATGTGACCATCCAATATCATTCGGGTAAGGCTAATGTGGTGGCAGAAGCATTAAGTTGAAAGGTGGTGAGTATGGGTAGTCTAGCTTGCTTGAGTGCATTCAAGCGACCTTTGGCTAAGGAAATTGAAACCTTGGAATCTACGTTCATGCAATTGGGCGTCTTAAAGAAAGGTAGGGTGTTAGCTAGCATTGAAGTAACGGCCACGTTCATTGAGGAGATCAAGGCCAAACAGTTTGAGGATGAAAATTTGAATGAGCTTAGAAAGAAGATTGTGATTGGTAAGGCACAAGAGACCACTCTTGATGCAGGAGTTGTGCTCAGTTTTAAATGAAGGATTTGTGTTCCTAGAGTGGGCGACTTGATTTAGAATTTATTAACAGAATCCCATGGTTCGCATTATTCCATTCATCGAGGTGTGACCAAGATGTACCGAGACTTGAAGTGAATTTATTGGTGGCCTGGCATGAAGAAAGATATAGCGGAGTTTGTGGCTAAGTGTCAAAACATCCAACAGGTCAAGTATGAACATCAAAGGCCTAGTCTGCAGGTTTCCTTCAGAGAATTCCTATTCTGTAATGGAAGTGGGAAAGAAAAGCTACGGATTTTATGGTTGGTCTTCCCAAGACTTTGTTGAAGTTTGATTCTATTTGGGTAGTTGTTGATAGATTGACTAAGTCAGCCCATTTTATTTCGGTCAGAATTGATTATAATGCTCAACAGTTGGCTAAAGTTTATGTAGAAGAGATAGTAAGGCTGCACGGGGTGCGCCTCTCTATAATCTCAGACTGTGTTACGCAGTTCACATCCAAGTTTTGGAAGAAATTACATGATGAATTGGGCACACAACTAACTTTTAGTACAACTTTTCATTTGCAGATGGACGAGCAGTAAGGAAGGACTATCCAAGTGTTTGAGGAAATGTTGAGGGCAGGTGTGGTTGACTTTGGTGGGCATTGGGATAAGTTCCTACCGTTGTGTAAGTTGTCCTATAATAATAGTTATCACTCTAGCATTGATATGGCACCATTTGAAGCATTGTATGGGAGGGGATGTAGATCACCCATATGATGGTTTGAGGCTGGAGATGTGAAACCTTTGGGGGTTGATTTAGTGAAGGATGCTCAAGATAAGATGAGGAGTATTTAAGCTAAGCTTTTAGCAGCCCAGAGTAGGCAGAAGAAGTATGCGGACAATAAGGTAAGAGACATGGCTTTTCGAGCTGATGAGAAGGTTCTTCTTAAAGTATCAACCATGAAAGGGTTGATGAGATTTGGCCAGAAGGGTAAGCTAAGTCCGCGATACATTGGTCTCTTTGACGTTCTTGACCATGTAGGGCTAGTGGCTTATATATTAGCTTTACCTCCTAACCTATCGGGAGTTCAACCGGTATTTCGTGTGTCCATGTTGAAGAGATATCATGGTGATGGAGATTACATCATAAAATGGAACTCAATTGTATCAGACAAAGACCTTCAGTATGAGAAAGAACCGATTGCGATTCTTGATCGTGATGTTTAGAAGCTGAGGAACAAAGAGATTAAGTCCGTGAAAGTTCAATGGAAGTAGCGTCCGGTTGAGGAAGCTACTTGGAAAACCGAGAACGACTTGCGAGACAAGTATCCAGTTGTTCGTCGATTTAGATACTACTACACTCTTACTTTAGCCTGTTTTTCCTAAATATGACACTTGGAGAAGAGTGATGGGTTAATTGGTATCTATTATAATGACTTGTTCCCATTGTTGTAGAAAAGCCAACAGGGAAAATTTTTGGGCCGGAAAATTTTTGGGCCGGAAAACTTTTCTGCACCTTAGGATAATAATTTGGGTCTTGGGTTATTGGGTTTGTCAAAATCCTAGTAAATTAGACCTTATTTATTGATCCCCGTATCGAATTGTTTGTTTGTAGTACTAAAGCAAGCGCAAAGAATCCGGAAAGGGAGTAGTCAAGTTTGAGGTAGGTGATGATTTTTATTTCATGGTGGTGTGATATATATATATTTGTTATTGCTTCATTATAATGCATGTATGTAGGCGAATGTTGCATTATTGATTACCCTAATCATAAATGAGATTGATTGAATAGTTGTATGCCATGAATCATGAATTGATTGTATGATTATGAGAATGTACATTGTGATTGTGGTTGTGGCTTGTTGAATGGATCGGGTGTTACGTTCCAACACACTAACTGGGATTGGGTGCCACGTTCCGGCACATATATGGGATCGAGTGTCACATCCGGCACACAAACTTGGATCGGATACCACGTACATGTACACTAACATTTTGGGTATGGGTTCCGTGAGAGGACCAATGCCTTGCCATTTTTTATAACTTTGAGATTGTGAAATTGTACGTTTTTCATAAGTGATAATTGATATTGTACATATTCGGTGTATGCATGTTTATTATGTTGGAATCACTTGTATATGTTTCACCTATTGGGATAGTCGCGTGATTCTATCAGTACACCGTGGTTGTGTACTGATACTGCACTTTTTCTTTCTTTGTTGAGTACAAGGCATCTTCAGGCGGCTACTAACAGGCCTCGTCTAGAAATCAGTGATCTAATAGAATTAAAGGGTGAGCCAATTCTTCCAGGCTGCCATGGGTTCTCTTTTTGCTCAGTCCATCTTATTCGAACTTAGACAAGTACATTAGTTATTCTCTTGTTTAATTGGGTTGTACCCATTTCCTTTATACTTATGATCCTTGTTAGAGTTTTGGTACATTGACTTTCAGGTTCTAGGCACTATTTCCGCATTTGGTTGTTAGATTTTTGTTGGAGTTTATGGGAACTCCCTATTTTCCTTTTCTTAGATATTTAAACCTACTTCTGTATCTTTAAATGCCTTAGTTTTTGGTTGAGTTGTTTAGTTTGGGTTGTAGTAATGATTCTCCCACCAGAAAGTTAGTGTGGGTGTCAATCACGATGGTCTTGATCGTGACAAAGTTGGTATCAGAGCCATAAGTTTGTTGATCTCGATGTACCAAAATGATTCTAGTAGAGTCTTGAGGAACAGTACAGAGACCTCTATTTTTCGGGGGTGCGGAATTCATATACTTTTATGAGGTATTATTTTTGGTAGATGAGGAATATTTTTGGTATGTGGTGGTGTGGTAGGTGAGGTATTAACTAGCCAAATTTTATTATAATATTCTTTTTTCATGGTAAAATATAATAATACTTATTGTAATATTGTTTTGATAGTTGTTTTAATCTGAATATTTCTTTAATATTATTTGTGATGTATTCTAGATATAACATATCTTGGGTTCTTTGGTACATATATAAATTTTCCTCCATTAATTGTTCTAATAGTTTTATATCTTCCATAGATTTTATCCA
>JAJOOR010013377.1:0-31825 GCA_036250505.1 Solanum acaule | reverse complement strand
GATGTTTATAAATACTTTTCCTATATTTATTTTTGAGGGTTCAGAATTTTGTGGTTGAGAATTAACTTGTGAACCACTTTTACATTTAATTCTTGAATCCTTTGGTTTATATTATATCATTGATCTTTAACGTTACTTTGCAACTTCAATTCAAGATTCTGGAATTCAACTATTCTAATTATAAGTTCATGATTTATCTTAACCAAATTAATATGAATTGTGATCATCCAAGCATGAGTAGCTTATTCCACAACTAGGATTGTGGGAACCATGAGGAACTAACAAAGTATACCTAATAACTAGTAATTATGTAATAGTATTCATGCATACATTGTTTTTCTCTTCACTTTGATTGTTTTTAATGGATACCTGTGTTAGAACTCGCTTTATTCCTACTCGTCAGACTAAGGGGGTAATGAATGGGAAAATAGATTATACAACGGAGATTAGAGGCTACCAACCCCCATCTAATATCTTGAACGGACCAAAGGATAGCTAATCTAGGGTCAAGGGTAAGGGTTAATAAAGCATACACTCATAGACAGACTAAGTTGCGTGGTGAAATTCACTTATTTGTGGGACCAACCATTTAGGTGATATCTAACTTACCGATCTTGCATGCTAAACACTATACAAGGTTACTACTATAAGGTTTACTGAGTTAAGGACTTGTAGGGAAAACAAATACCCTAGTTTCATCTTCTATTGATTCTTTCAAATATAAATCCTGCTTACTTTGATACTTGTTACTTAAAATCATTCAATTAATATTTTGTCACTTAACCCCCCCCCCCCCCCTCCCCATCAAGGAAATAACTCGACTAAAAGTACAATTAACAAACAATTAAGCTAAGTCTAGACCTCATATTTCGTGGGATCGATCCTAACCTTTGTTAGGTTCTTTATTTGAACAACGACTATTTTATACTTCTTTTGAAGGTGTTATTTGGGCGTACTAAATTTTGGCAACGACATCGGGGAATAAGGATTTTAGATTAGACTAATTGTGTAATTGTACTATTAGTTATTTTTTCCTGATTAACATTTTTATTTTTGTTTTTGTTCATATATGTTAAGTTATAGTGTATGTCAAATACGCGGAGTCAAGGCATTCCCCTGATTCCGTTCAATCCTGAAATTCAAAAAGCTCTTTGGCTTATGAATAACACTGTTAAGCATCAAAATCTAGCAGAGAACGCAGAATGAGTAGGATTGGAAGTAGAAATTGAGCATAAAAATCTTTCACACGGAGAAGAGGTACCAGGAAATAACCAAAACAACCAACTGATAGCGAGAAATCAACCTTCAACCATATAGAGACCACAATGTGGTGTGCGGAAGAACTATAGGTTTGATCATAATGTTATTGGGACGTCGGGTGTCATCGTGTTACCTCCACTGCCAGTTGGATCAAAGTTCGTTGTCACTAGCAGCTTAATGTAAATGCTTACAACTAAAGGATTGTTCACTGCCTTACACACTGCCTTGCACCTGAAGATCCATATGTCCATCTTAGCAAAGTTGTCAGTGTTTGTCAAAGAAGTGTGGGTAGGCCATACTTAGATATGTATGTTATCAAGTTGCATGTGTTCCCATTATCACCAACTGGAGATGTAACTATGTGACTATCTGACCTTCCATACAATTCAATCACAACTTAGAATGAGATGCACCAGGCATTCATTGATAAGTACTTCTAGTTATCCAAGAAGTTGAGGTTGAAGGATAAAATCGACAACTTCGAGTAGACACCTGGAGAGTCGATAAGTGTTACATGGGAACGATTTACAGGCTACGTAAAAAGTATACCTAATCACAGAATAGATGATGAGTCACTTATTGAGATATTCTAAAGAGCATTATATGACAATGAAAAAGTAGCGGTAGACACTATCAGGGGAGGAACAGTCATGAGAAACTCATTTGAGTAAGTTGTGAAGAAACTTGAAAAGGTTGCAAAATAAATAAAGCATGGTCTACTAGAGGTACTGAAACTTCAAGGAGTATTTTTGCAGTAAAGGCTAACCAACACTCAAACCAAGCAGCTGAGGATATGCGTCAAAAGGTGGCACAATTAAGAACGGATGTTGGCTTGGTGTTGAAACATTTAGGGCACGATGCAGAAAAGGTCAATGCGGTCAACTACAAAAATAGAGCACTACCAAGGGATGATTATGGATATAAAGAAGATGCTTACTATGTGCATGATCAGACGGAGGTTTCCGAACCAACGCTCAAGCTTCCAATCATTATTCTTGGCGCCAAGGTTAAGGGAATCAAGGTTGAAACTATAATCGAGAGAATAATTTCAATCAATAAAGCTAATACAATCGCGACAACAACTACAATCGAGATAACAACTACAATCGAAATAGGTACAATGACAAAAATTGGGGTCAAGATAGAGAAGGTAATTAGGCAATGAAAGATAATAACAAGAACTAACAACGGTGGTGTATATGTTTCACCAAGGAATAGAGATGGAGGATTAGGGTTTGCAAGACTTGAAGACATGATGGCCACAATGATAAAAAAAAAGTTTGACTCATCTGATAATAACTTCAAGGAATTACACAATGATCTATCAAGAGTGAGTGACAAAGAAGAATCACATAGTATATCCATCAAGCAGATCGAACAGCAATTGGGTCAGATTTCCTCATCCCTAAATCCATAACAGAAAGATACATTTTCAAGCAATACAATTTAAAATCTAAAGAATAATAGGTATTGCATGGCAGTAACTACACAAGGTATAAAACAAACTATAGATCTTCCTATGCCAATAGAGGTGGAAAGTTCAAAGGAACCTAAAGATACTGAAGTTGAACATGTAGGGGAACCAAAGGATCAACTCGAGAAACAAAAGGAAACCAACCAAAAGATAATTTCCATTCCTAGACCTCCTCCCCCTTTCCTCAAAGATTAGTCAAGAAAACTGAGGAAGGTAAATATCGCAAGTTCATCTCGATACTGAAGAAACTCTCAGTCACCGTCCCTCTAATTGAAGCTCTAGAACAAATGTCGGGCTATGCAAAGTTCATAAAGAATCTAGTGACTAAGAAGAAGGCTGGTAGTTTTTAAGGGGATGATGAGTTGCTACACTATAGTGCCATAGCCTTCAGATCATTCGTATAGAAGAAAAAGGATCCTGGACCTTTCATAATTCCATGTACAATTGGCGCATTACATTTTGCTATAGCTCTATGTGATTTTGATGCTAGCATAAACTTGATGCTTTTATCATTGTTCAAAAAGTTGGGTTTAGGAGCCCCCAAACTAACTGCAATGAGGTTATTTTTGGTGGATCTCACTGTATAGAAATCAATTGGTCTCCTTCACGATGTTCTTGTTAAGGTTAAAGCTTTCATATTCCCTGTGAACTTTGTAATTTTGGACTGTGGGGTTGATTTTGAAGTACCCGTCATCTTGGAGAGACCATTCTTTATAAATGGGTGTGCTCTAGTTGATATAGAGAAAGGACTGATGAAGTTCAGGTTGAATATTGAAGAGGTAACTTTCAACATTTGTTAGTCGATAAAGCATCAAAGTGATCTCAAAGTGGTTTCCGTCATAAATTTGACTATTGAAAAGCAATTTAAAGTGTCAATTGAATAAAGACTAGGCATCGAGGCGCTAGTGGCGGTGATTATGAATTTCGATAGAGAACACATTGATGAGTATGACCAAATGGTAAATACACTTGATGGGTTGGGGAAGTTTAGTTATGTACCAAAGAAAATAAATTTGGATATGAAGAATAGAGAGACCCCGACTACAAAATCATTCATTAATGAACCTTCGAAATTGGAACTAAAAGCTCTCTCATCTCACTAAGGTATATGTTTCTTGGTCAAAACAATACTTTATCAATCATCATTACTATAGATTTAACCGAATGGGAAGTAGAGGCATTGACATCTTTGTTGAGATGCTTCAAGAGGGTGATTGGATGGACTATTACTGATATCATAGGCATTCCACCGGGCATATGTTCTCATACAATTCAACTCATGCCTGATTGTAAATCGAGCATTGAGCACCAAAGGAGACTAAATTCACCTATGTAAGAAGTCGTCAAGAGGAAAATTATTAAGTGGTTAGATGTTGGAGTGGTTTATCCAATTACTGACAGTAAATAGGTAGGCCTTTTTCAATGTGTGCTTAAGAAAGGAGGACTCATTGTGGTTCCAAACGCAAAAAAATGAATCCATTCCTATGAGGCCAAACAGTGGTTGAAAAATATGCATGGACTATCATAAGTTGAATGCATGGACAGAGAAAGATCGTTTCATTCATGGATCAAATGTTAGATCGTCTTGCTAGTAAAAAGATGGTACTATTTTTTACTTTTTTAGATAGGTATTCAAACTACAATCAGATTTCTATAGCCTCTGAAGATTAAGAGAAGACCACATTTACTTGTTCGTATAGGACGTTTGCTTTCAAGAGGATGTCATTCGAGTTGTATAATGCACCGGTGACTTTTCAACATTGCATGATGTCCAACTTCTTAGACATGGTGGAAGACATAATTGAAGTTTTCATGGATGATTTTTCTATTGTAGGAGACTCGTTTGATGATTTTTTGGCTCATCTAGGTAATGTAGTAAAAAGATATGAAGAATGCAATCTTGTGTTAAACTAGGAAAAGTGTCACTCTATGGTGAAAGAAAGAATAATTCTTGGCCATCGGATCACCAACAAAGGCATTGAAATTGATCGAGCTAAAATCAAGATGATTAAAAAATTTCCCCCACCTATCTCTGTGAAGGGTGTTAGATGCTTCTGGGATATGCTAACTTTTATCATAGATTTATCAAAGATTTCTCTAAGATAGCTCACCCATTATGCAAGTTGCTTGCGAAGGGGATGAAGTTTATTTTGGATGAGGCATGTCTTAAAGCATTTGAGAGATTGAAAGAGAAGCTAATTTTTGTACCTATCATCATTTCATTGGATTGGGGACAACCATTTGAAGTTATGTGCGATGTGAGTAGAGAGGCGTTTGGCGTAGTGTTAAGGCAAAGACGTGAGAAGATTATTCATCCCATAAATTATGCAAGCAAAGCTCTGAATGTTTCTCAAAGAAACTACATAGTGACTAAACAAAAATTACTTGTTGTAGTCTTCACGTTTGAGAAGTTTACATTCTATTTGTTTGGCACCAAAATCATTGTTCACACTGATCATGCAGCATTGAGGTATTTTATAGCAAAGAAGGATTCTAAGCTAAGATTGATTCGTCAGGTACTATTATTGCAAGAATTTGAGTTGGTGTCAAGGCATTTTCCTGACGTCGTTCAATCTTGAAATTCAAAGAGCTCTTCGTCTTATGAATAACATCGGTGACCATCAAAATCTAGCAGAGAATGTAGAATGATCCAAAATGGAATAAGAGATTGAGCATCAAAATCTTCCACACAGAGAAGAGGTACTATGAATTAACCAAAACAACCAATCGATAATGATAAATCAACCTCCAACTAGATAGAGACCACAAGGTGGTGTGTGAAACAACTACAGGGTTGATCATAAT
This sequence comes from Solanum acaule, assembly GCA_036250505.1. Lineage (NCBI taxonomy): Eukaryota > Viridiplantae > Streptophyta > Magnoliopsida > Solanales > Solanaceae > Solanum > Solanum acaule. Next base: position 26,286 of record JAJOOR010013377.1, on the reverse strand, counting down.
ATTATTGGGATGTCCGGTGTCATTGTGTTGCCTACACTGTCAGTTGGAACAAAGTTTGTTGTCACTAGCAGCTTAATGCAAATGCTTATATCTAGAGGATTATTTGCTGGTCTGTCATCCAAAGACTCATATCCCCATTTTAGCCAAGTTGTCAGCATTTTTCAGAGTAGTGTGGATAGGACAGACTTTGATATGGATGTCATTGGGTTGCATGTGTTCCCATTATCACTAAATAGAGCTATAACTGTGTGGCTATCTAAGATTTTATACAACTCAATCACAACTTGAACTGAGATGCATCAAACATTCATAGATAAATACTACTAGTTATCAAAGAAATTGAGGTTGAAAGATAAAATCAACAACTTTGAGTAGACACCTGGAGAGTCGATAAGTGTTGCATAAGAATGATTTACAGGCTACCTGAGAAGTGTACCCAACCACAGAATAAATTATGATTCACTTATGGAGATATTCTATAGAGCATTGGATAACAATAAAAAAGCAGTAGGGACACTATCACGTGAAGATCATTCATAGGAACTCATTTAAGTAAGCTGCAGAGAAACTTTAAGAGGTTGCCATAACAAACAAAACATGGTCTACTGGAGGTACTGAAACTTCAAGGAGTATTTTTGCAGTAAAGGCTAATCAAACTCAAACCAAGAAACTGAGGATATGCGTCAAGAGATGGCATAATTAAGAATGGAGGTTGGCTTGGTGTTGAAATTTAGAGCACGGTGCAGAAAAGGTCACTGCAGTCAACTACACATATAGAGCACCACCACAAGATGATTATGGGTATGAAGAAGATACTTACTATATGAATGATTAGACAGGGGTTTCGTATCAACACCTAAGCTTTCAATCAATATTTTTGACGCCAGGGTCAAGGGAATTAAGTATGGAACTACATTGAGAGAAAAATTTCAATCGATAATGCCAATACATTCACGATAACTACTATAATCGAGATGGGAACTACAATCATCATAACAACTATAACTGGAATAGGTATAATGACCAAAATCAGGGTTAAGATAGAGAAGGTGATTAGGCAAGGAAAGATAATAACAAAACATATAAGAGTGGTGCATATGTTCCACTACGGAATGGAGTTGGAGGATTAGGGTTTGCAATGCTCGAAGACATGATGGCCACAATGATAAAAAGGTTTGACTCGTCTGTATATAACTTTAAGGAATTACACCTCGATTTATCAAGAGTGAGTTCAGAAAGTAGAAGAACATGCAACATTCACCAAGAAGATCGAGCAGTAGTTCGATCAGATTTTCTCATCCCTAAATCTATAATATAAAGGTACACTTCTGAGCAATACAATCCAAAATCCAAAGAATGATAGACATTGCATGACAGTCACTACACGAGGAGGAAAATAAACCATCGATCCTCCTATTCCAAGAGAGGTGGAAAGTCCAAGGGAACCCAAAGATACTGAAGTTGAACATGTGGGGGGGAACCAAAGGATCAACTCAAGGAAAAAATGAAGCCACTCAAAAGATAATTCCTATGCCTAGACCTCATTTCCTTTTTCCTTAAAGATAAGTCAAGAAAATTGAGGAAGATAAATATCACTAGTTCATTTCGATGTTGAAGCAACTCTCAATCAACGTCCATTTAATTGAAGCTCTAGAACAAATGTCAGGTTTACAAAATTCATGAAGGATCTAGTGACTATGAAGAGGGATGCTAGTTTTGAAGAGACTGATAAGTTACAACATTATAGTGCCATTGCCACAAGATCGTTCGTGCAGAAAAAAGAGGATCCAGTAGCTTTCATAATTCCATGTAGAATTGGCGCATTACGTTTTGCTAAAGCTCAATGTGATTTTGGTGTTAGCATAAACTCAATACATGTATTAATATTCAGAAAGTTGGGTTTAGAAGTCCCCAAATCGAATGCAATATGGCTACTTATGACAGATTGCACAGTAAAGAAATCAATTAGTGTCCTTCATGATGTTCTGGTTAAGGTTGAAGCTTTCATATTCCGTGGACTTTATGATTTCGTACTCCGAGGTTGATTTTGAAGTGTCCATCATCTTAGGATGACCATTTCTTACAACCGAGCGTCCTCTAGTTAATATAGAGAAAGGAGGGATGAAGTTCAGGTTGGATAATGAAGAGGTAACTTTAAACATCTATCAGTCGATGAAGCATCAAGCGATCTCAAAGTGGTGTTTGTCATAAACTTCACTATTGGAAAGTAATCTGAAGTGTCCATTGAAGAAAGACTAGGCTTCAAAGTGCTAGCGGCTGTGGTTATTAATTTTGATGGAGAACACATTGAGGAGTATGACCAGATGATAGATAAACGCACTTTATGGGTTAGGAGAGTTCAGTTATGCACCAAATAAACTAGATCTGAATTTTAAGAATAAAGAGACCCCACCTACAAAATCATCCGTTGATGAACCTCCGAAGTTGGAACTCAAAGCTCTCCATCTCACTTGAGGTATGTGTTTCCGGGTCAAAACAATAATTTGTCAGTCATCATTGCTATAGATTTAACCGAAGGTCATGTAGAAGCTTTGACATTTATGTTGAGACGCTTCAAAAGGGTTATCGGATGGAGTATTATTTACATCATAGGCATTTCAGCGGGCATATGTTCTCATAAAATTCCACACATTCCTGATTGTAAATTGAGCATTGAGCACCAAAGGATACTAAATCTACCTATGTAAGAAGTCGTCAAGAAGGAAATTATCAAGTGGTTAGATGTTGGAATAGTTTATCCGATTGTTAATAGTAAATGGGTAAGCCATGTTCAATGTATGCCTAAAAAATAAGGAACCATTGTGGTTCCAAATGCAAAGAATGAGTTTATTCATATGAGGCCAGTCACTGGTTGGAGAGTATGCATCGACTATCCTAATGTCGTTCATGGATCAGATGTTAGATCGTATTACTGGAAAAGGAGATATTGTTTTTCTGATAGGTATTCAGGCTACAATCAGTTTTCTATAGCCTAAGATTACTTTCACTTATCCATATGAGACGTTTGCTTTCAATAGGATGTCATTTGGGTTGTGTAATGCAACAGTGACTTTTCAACGTTGCATGATGTCAAGCTTCTCAAACATGGTGAAAGACACCATTGAAATTTTCATGGATGATTTTTCTATTGTAGGAGACTCGTTTGATGATTATTTGACTCATTTAGGTGATGTAGTAAAAAGATGTGAAGAATGCAATCTTGTGCTAAAGTGGTAAAAGAGTCACTTCTTGGTAAAAGTAGACATAATTTTTTGTCATCGAATCTCAACCATATGCATTGAAGTGGAACGAGTTAAAACCGAGGTGATTGAAAAATTACCCCCACCTATCTTCGTAAAAGGTGTTTAAAGATTTTTGGAATACGCTGACTTTTATCACAGATTTATCAAAAAGTTATCTAAGATCCACCCATTACGCAAGTTTCTTAAGAAGGAGATGTCGTTTGTTTTCGATGAGTCCTGTTTAAAGGCGTTTGAGGGATTGAAAAAGAAGCTAGTTTTTGTACTTATCATCATTTCATCGGATTTGGGACAATCATTTGAAGTCATGTATGATGTGAGTGGAGTGGCGCTCGGAGTAGTGTTAGGGCAAAGACGTGAGAAGATTCTTCATCCCATACATTATACAAGCAAAGCTCTGAATGTTGCTCAAAGAAACTACATAGTGACTGAACAAGAATTACATGTTGTAGTCTTCGCGTTTGAGAAGTTTAGATCCTATTTTCTTGGCACCAAAGTCATTGTTCACACTGATCATGCGGCATTGAGGTATCTTATGGAAAAGAAGAGAGCTAAGCCAAGACTAATTTGTTGAGTACTATTGTTGCAAGAATTTGATTTGGAGGTTAGAGACAAAAAATTAGATTTTAGATTTTTATTGAGGTATCTTTTAGATTTTTATGGTGTATTCAAAAAATTTCAAACAACTTCCAAGTAATAGTAGTATCAAATTTCTTTTTGGACACTAATTAATTACTTTGAATTTGAACGTTTGATTAAGAAATAAAGAATGTATCAAATTCTTATCAAGTAAGAAGAACAAATGAAATCTCAGATCATACCACATTTGCAATGCCCCCAAATCATTGGATGATGGTAAGTAAGATGGTTTGGCTTGCAGGGAAATAAAGTGCACAAATACAAACTTAAAAGTAAAAAAGTTGAACATGGTGGAGCAGTGCTAAATAGGGGTAGGGTAGGGCAAGTTAAAAAATAAACAAACGGGGTAGGATGGGTTGAATATGTGGCAAGGTAAGGCTTCACCCACCCTATTGTCATCCCTATTCAAAAAATTTACATCATGGGGGAATCTAGGGGTGGGAGGGTGTTCACCTGAATCCCCTGAGCAAAAGTTTACCCAATATATATATGGTAATTAATTTAATTTTAGGCACATATATAGATTTTGACTCCCCTAAACACAAGAGTAAAGGTCGGTTCAATGGTTAAGGGGGTTCAAAATTCACCTTGAGATTTCAAGTATAAATTTTAGACACTACATTTACAGTTTTCAAACCTCCTTAATGAAAAGTCTAAATCAATCACTAACTTATATGTGGAAAATGAATTTATTATTTCGTTCAATTAAACTTAGCTTCTCTACTCTTTCCAGAGTTCATAAAATCTAACACATCCTACAAAAATATTTCCAACTAACTTTCAATGAATTTCTCTTTCTTCAAAATCTCATCAGTTATCAGTCTACAATTGGAATTATTTCAAATGTCTAAATGTAGTTTTAAATGACTGAAAAAATTAAAAATGGTTTCAGGATTCCATAACTTTTAGCAATTTAAGTGATAATTACAATTCAATCGACACAGACAATTATAAAGAAAATAAATCATTTCGCCTCCTAACAAAATATATAAGCTACCAAAAAAACACAGAACATGTTCATACCATATTCAGGGTGCGGTTGATTGAGCAATCCAGCAGATTGAGAAAGTTGCGGTTGACGATTCCAATAAGCATCCTCCATCTTTTCTTCTCGCTACACTTTAAAGAACAATTCACAATCCAAAAAGGAAACGAATTTGATATATAACACAAAGAGAGAAAAGGAATAAAGTAGAAATCTTAAAGAAAACCCTAGCTCCTGTATACTCAGTTTGGGGATTTGGATTTGTGAAAATAAATTAGGAGAGAAGCTTTGGCTATATTGTTCTTTATCTGGTGTGCGTCACGCATATCATTTGTATAATAGTACACCCAATAGGAATCTGACACGTAAGTCAAATAGACATCTCAAGATATTTATTTATTTATTTGTTTTTGACAAGAATGCTATATTTTAACTTTTATTTGAAGTTAGATTGAATTAGATCAATTAAAAAAATACATATTCAGAAATTGTATATGAAAAGTATTAAAAGTGGTGATTTGTCTTACGTCAAATATTTATATTGATCAAAATTTATAAAATTTGGATCTCGAAAAGCAAAATGTAACACTTGAATCAGGACAAATAGATTTTACACACTTTTTGGTCAAGAGGGAAATATTTACAGAATTACGTTTAAGTAGGGTACAACAAGAAGTACTATGTTTGAAACACAGTATTATACCAGCTCGTATAGTTAGAGCTATCAAAATGGGTTTGGCCCGATAGGCCGGCCCAACCCAACCCCTGAATTAAATGGGGTTGGGCTTAATTTTCTCATCCCATTTAGGAACGAGGCTTTTTAGCCCAGCCTCATTTGGCCCACTAGCCTTGTAGGCCTAACCCACAAGCCTCTGAGGCCAGCCCGAAGGCTGTGAATTTTTTAAAACATAATTTTTATATATATATTATGTAACGACTTGTTCCCGTCGTTAAAGAAATGCCAACGGGGGAAAATTTGGGGTCGAAAAACTTTTTCGTAGTATTTGGATTTTCCCAACCTAGTCCAGATTTGGACGAGATCGAAGTCTTTAAGGTGTAGGGAAATCTAGTAACTATCAGGTGATTTATTTATAATTTTGGTTATATGAGTGGTTAGATAACTCGTTAAGGAATCCGTACTACTTTACAAAATTAAATTCGAGAGAGTAGAACTCCCAGAATCGATCTTAGCTTGAAGGGTATGTTCTAAGAGTCGTGGGTTAGAGGTGTGTTGTAAAATAGGGATTTTGGAATTCTTTAAATAGCACTCTGTTTCGTGCAACCCACCTTGGCGGGGATTTTGGTCGCACTGGCGAGATCGCTACAGCGGGCTGAGGGCCGCTCTGGCGGGCTCGACACGACTTAAGGTCGTTAATAAACCCCTAAACGACCTTATTATGCACTTTTTGACTTTTAGAGCTAAAGAACGAACCCCAAGCGACTCCTACTCATTTTCCACCATTCTTGAAGCTAAAGGTAAGTTTTTCACTCCCTGAATCCATTTTTCGATCCGTAGAACATAATAGAATAGGTAAATATTGATGGGGGAGGGTTTTGTTATAGATTCTATGGTGGAAACAACCCTAATTTGGATTATTGGGATCATGGGTTTGATTTAGGGTTCATAGAATTGTTAGTAATTCGGGTAATTAGTGATTATTTATTGATTCCCATATTATATTGATTGTTTGTAGACCAAGAACAAGCGGAACGAATCCGAAAAAGGAAGGATCAAGTTTCTTAAGGTTTCAAGCTTGTTTCGAGGTAGGTGATGGTTGTGATTTTATGATTGTGTGATGTATGTTTGTTCTTGCTTCATTATGATAAATGTATGTATATGAATGTTGCATTATTGATCACACTTGTTGTAAATGAGATAGATGAATGATGGTTACCATGAAATCATGACTTAATTGTATGATCTTGAGGGTATACTTGTGATTGTGATTGTGATTGTGGTGTGTTGAATGGATCGGTTGCCACGTTCTGGCATAACTAACCTAGATCGGTTGCCACGTTCTGGCATAATTATGGGATCGGTTGCCACGTTTTGGCATAATCATTGGATCAGGTACCATGTTTCGGTATGCTAACTGTTTGGGTTTAGGTTCTATGAGAAGACCAATGACTTGTCATAATAGTGTATCTTGAGAAAATATGAAGTTGTTCATTGTTCGTATATGTGGATGATATTGTATATGTTCGATATGTGTATGTGATTATATTGTTGTATTGACTTATGTATGTTGCACTTAGTGGGATAGCCGCGTGATCCTACCAGTACACTGTGGTTCTGTACTGATACTGCACTTGCTCTTTCTTTGTTGAGTACAGGGCATCTTCAAGCGGCTATTGACAGACCTCGTCTAGAAGATCAGTGATCGCTTTGAATTCAAGGGTGAGCCAGTTCTTTCAGGCTACCATGAGTTCTCCTTTTGTCTATGTCCACATTTCAGACTTAGACTTCTCTACTTAGTTATTAGTTCATTAGTTTTGGGTTGTATCCCTTCTTGTTAGACTTGTTGAACTTTAGATGTTTTGGTACATTGATTTTCAGGTTCTAGGTATTACTTTCGCATTGTTAGTTTATTATTGTTAGACTTTTGTTAGAGTTTATGGGAACTCTATTTCTTTCCTTAGTATTTTACTGCTTTTTTGTACTTAAATGCTTTAGTTTTGGTTTAGTTGCTTGGTTTGAGTTGTAGTAGTGGTTCTCCCACCGGAGAGTTAGTGCCAATCATGACGATCTTTGTCGTGACAAAGTTGGTATCAGAGCCTAGATTCGTTGATCTCGATGTATCAAAACGAGTCTAGTAGAGTTTCGTGGAACGGTACGGGGACGCCTTTACTTTTCTTTGAGAGGCTATAGGACTTTAGGAAATCTCTCTATTTTCTCTTGTCTCCTTTCGTGGTATGACTTGATTCCAATTGGTATCTGGCGATTCAAATTGGTATCTAACCTCATTCACTCATCTGTTCGCAAATGGTTAATACTAGATTTAATAACGTTAGGCCCGTAGCTCCCGTCAATGCTCCAGCTGAGGAATCTACAACGATAGGTCGCGATCGAGGCAGGGGTAGAGAAAGAGCTAGGGGTAGACTGTAGAGGCCGTGGAAGAGTAGCGCTTGCTGGAAATAAAGCTCCTATTGAGAATGCTCATGTGAATGAAAACCCTCTTGCACATCATTAAGAGATTGAAGAGGAAAATGTTGATGTTGAAAATGTTGAGGATGTGGGACAAGAGGAAAAGGTGCAGGCTAAGACTACCGATGTTCCCCCCATAGACCTAGTGTTAGCTCAACAGATCATGTCATTCTTGAAAAGGTTGGTTAGTCCTAGAGTGCTTACTTCTGTTCAAGCAACTCAAGCACCTACTAACCCTCATGTTGCTAGCACTGCACCCAAAGTGGGTGGGACTGGAGGTAATAATGCTTTCTTCCGTCCTTTGTTAGGTTCTATTATGACTGGTAATGAGCATGAAATGTTGACTAAGTTTTTGAAGCTAAAGCAGTGGTAGAGAGCTTATATGGAATGCAGATCTTCTACTTTACCTCAACTTACTTGGATCCAATCCATGCCTTATTTCTAGAAAAGTATGTGCCTAGGACTTTGAGGGATCGCAAGAAGGATGAGTTCATGGCTTTGGAGCAAGGTGGTATGACTGTGGCTGCTTATGAAGCCAAGTTCCATGCTTTGTCTAGATATGCTACTCAATTGGTGACGACTGATGAAGAGAGAATCTGGTTATTTATTAGGGGGCTAACTTCTGAGTTGCAAGTATTATCTGTTCATATGACTTCTACAGGGAGGAGCTTTAATGAGGTGACAGATTATGTTAAGAAACTGGAGGGGGTGAGGCGAGACGGTCAAGCTAAGGCATGGGCAAAAAGGGTCAAGAACTCAGGTAACTTTTAAGGTTCTTATTCCAAGGGGTCCGGAAGGCCAACGCTTGCAGCCAAGCCAATTCAATCCAATCTACCTGCCTCTGCAGGTAGTTACTCAGAAACTCCATCTCATAATTTTCAGGATAGCTAGTGAGTCGCACATTCAACGGGCGGCAGACCATCTTTTGATCGTACTTGTTACAACTGTGGTAAACCTGGACATATGAAGAGAGATTGTCCCCACCCACGTGTGTTAGATTCCGCGCAGCAGCAGTCTAGAGCAGTGGTACCCGCGGGGAATGGTAATAATGGTAGAGGACATCCACAAGGTGGGCGAGGAGGTAATCAGCGAGGCCATGTTGGTAGAAGAAATGGTAAAGCAAGCAGGGGTAACGCCCAACTAGGTAGGGAAGTAGCTCGTCAAGATGATAGGGCTTAGTGTTATGCGTTTTCGGGCAAGAATGAGGTAAAGGCGTCTGACGTAGTGATCACAGGTACTATTCTTGTCTGTGACCGGATGGCTAATGTGTTATTTGATCCGGATTCTACTTATTCTTATGTATCCGTACAATTTGCCTCAAGGTTTGATATGATTTGTGATATACTTGATGCCCCTATCCATATTTCTACCCCAGTTGGAGAGTTAGTCATAGTTACCTATGTCTATCGTGCTTGTCCTATTTTGTTTATGGGTTTTCAGACTTAGGCTGATTTGGTGATTTTGGATATGACTGACTTTGACATAATCTTAGGCATGACTTGGTTGTCCTCCTATTATGATGTGCTTAATTGTAATACTAAGTCTGTAACTCTAGAAATTTCAGGAAGGGAAAAATTAGAGTGGGAAGAGGTGTATAAGCCTAAGTGAACTAAGATCATATCCTCCATTCGGGCTAAGAAATTGATAGGGCAGGGTTGTTTAGCTTATTTAGCTCATATTAGGGATGTTGAGATTGAGGCTCCATCCATTGGGTTTATTCCTGTGGTGTTAGAATTTAGAGAAGTGTTTCCTAATGACTTGCCTGGTATGCCTCCGGATAGAGATATAGATTTCTGTATTGATTTAAAGCCCATTACGTGCCCCATTTCTATTCCTTCATATCGTATGGCTTCGGCGGAATTAAGAGAGCTTAAGGCTCAAATCCAAGAGCTTCTTGATAAGGGATTTATTCGACCTAGTGCTTCCCCATGGGGTGCCCCAGTTTTTTTTGTTAAGAAAAATAATGGTAGTATGAGAATGTGTATAGATTACCGACAATTGAATAGGGCCACTATTCGAAACAAGTATCATTTGCCTCGAATAGATGATCTTTTTGACCAATTGCAAGGTGCATCAGTTTTCTCTAAGATTGATCTATGATCTAGTTACCATCAATTAAAAATTAAGCATGAGGATGTGCCCAAGACGGCGTTTAGGACTCGCTATAGGCACTATGAATTCCTAGTTATGTCCTTTGGTTTGACTAATGCGCCTGCAGCTTTTATGAGTTTAATGAATGGGGTGTTCAAGCCATTTCTTGATTCTTTCGTCATAGTATTTATTGATGATATTTTGGTCTCTTCGAAAAGTGAGGAAGAGCATGTCAACCATCTTCGTATTGTTTTAGGCGTTCTTGGGAAACAAAGGTTGTATGCTAAATTTTCTAAGTGTGAATTTTGGTTGACTTCGCTAGCATTTTTGGGACATGTAGTTTCAAAAGAAGGGGTAATGGTAGATCATCAAAATATTAAAGCGGTTAAGAATTGGGTTCGGCCTAGCTCCGTGACAGAAGTTAGGAGTTTTGTGGGGATCACTAGCTATTATCGTTGATTTGTGAAGAACTTTGCTTCTATCGCCATGCACTTGACTAATTTTACCAAAGAGGAGATACCATTTGAATGGACTGAAAAATGTGAGGAGAGCTTCTAAAAGCTCAAGACTCTCTTGACAACCGCACATATTCTAGCGTTACCAGTGGAAAGTAATAATTTTATAGTTTATTGTGATGCTTCTCATTCTGGGTTGGGCGCAGTGTTAATGCAGTATAAGAATGGTATAGCCTATGCGTCGTGCCAATTGAAGGTGCATGAGATAAATTATCCAACGCATGATTTGGAGTTGGCAGCGATAGTATTTGCTCTTAAGATCTGGCGACATTACCTCTATGGTGTTAAATATGAGGTATTTACTGATCATTGTAGTTTGCAGCATGTGTTCACTCAAAATGATCTGAATTTGAGACAACAAAGGTGGATGAAGTTACTTAAAGATTATGATGTCGCCATTCAAAACCATCCGGGTAAGGCTAATGTAGTGGCAGACGCTTTGAGTTGGAAAGCGGTGAGTATGTGTAGTGTAGCTTGCTTGAGTGTAACCAAGCGACTTTCGGCTAAGAAAATTCAGACATTAGAGTCTAAATTCATGCAATTGGGCATCTCAGAAAGAGGTGGGGTGTTAGCTAGTATTGAAGTGAGGGCCACAATCATTGATGAGATCAAGGCCAAACAATTTTAAGATGAAATTTTGGAGGACCTTAGAAAAAAGACTACGATTGGTAAGGCACAAGAGACCACTCTTGATGTAGATGGTGTGCTCAATTTTAAAGGGAGAATATGTGTCCCCAGAGTAGATGACTTGATTGAGAAATTGTTGGCAGAGTCTCATGGTTCGCGATATTCAATTCATTCCGGTGTGACCAAGATGTACTGAGATTTGAAGCGAATTTATTGGTGGCCGGGCATGAAGAAGGACATAGCGGAGTTTGTAGCGAAGTGTCAAAATTGTCAACAAGTGAAATATGAACACCAAAGGCCTGCAGGTTTGCTTCAAAGAATGTCAATTCTGGAATAGAAGTGGAAGAGGATAGCCATGGATTTCGTGGTTGGTCTTCTCAAGACTTTAGGGAAGTTTGATTCTATTTGGGTAGTGGTTGATAGATTGACTAAGTTCTTAGCCCATTTTATTCCGGTAAGAATAGATTATAATATTGAACAATTGGCTAAGGTGTATGTGAAAGAGATAGTAAGGTTGCATGGGGTGCCCCTCTCTATCATCTCAGACCGTGGTACCCAATTCACATCCAAGTTTTGAAGGAAATGAATTGGGAACCAAACTCACATTTAGTACAACCTTTTATCCACAGACAGATAGACAGTCAAAGAGGACTATTCAAGTATTGGAAGACATGTTGAGGGCATATGTGATTGATTTTGGAGGGGATTTGGATAAGTTCTTACCTTTGTGTGAATTTTCTTATAATAATAGTTACTCTAGCATAGATATGGCACCATTTGAGGTGTTTTATGGGAGGGGATGTAAATCACCCGTATGATGGTTTGAGGCTGGCGATGTGAAACCTTTGGGGGTTGATTTAGTGAAGGATGCTCAAGAGAAGGTGAAGAGTATTCAAGCTAAACTTTTAGCAGCCCAGAGTAGACAGTCGAAGTATGCGAATCATAAGGTGAGACACATGACATTTCAAACTGGCGAAAATGTTCTTCTTAAGGTATCACCCATGAAAGGGGTGATGAGATTTGGTAAGAAAGGTAAGCTAAGTCCACGATACATTGGTCCATTTGAGATTCTTGAATGTGTGGGACCGGTAGCATATAGATTGGTTTTACCTCCTAATTTATCGGGAGCTCATCCGGTATTTCATGTGTCCATGTTGAAGAAATATCATGGTGACGGGGATTATATCATAAAGTGGGACTCAATTGTGTTAGACAAGGACCTCCAATATGAGAAGGAACCGGTTGCAATTCTTGATCGTGATGTGCGTAAGTTGAGGACCAAGGAGATTAAGTTCGTGAAAGTTCAATGAAAGCATCGTCCAGTTGAGGAAGCTACTTGAGAAATCGAGAGAGATATGCGAGACAAGTATCCCCAATTGTTCGTCGATTCAGGTACTACTTTATTCCTTCCTTAGCCTATTTTCCTAAGTTTTGTCACTCGGGGACGAGTGATCGGTAAATTGGTATCTATTGTAACAACCTGTTCCTGTCTTTATAGAAATGCCAACGGGGGGAAATTTGGGGCCGAAGAACTTTTTCGTAGTATTTGGATTTTCCCAACCTAGTCCAAATTTGGACGAAATTGGAGTCTTTAAGGTGTAGGAAAATCTGGTAACAATAGGGTGATTTATTTATAATTCTGGTTATATGAGTGGTTAGATAACTCGTTAAGAAATCCATACGACTTTACAGAATTGTATTCAAGCGAGTAGAACTCCCAGAATTGATCTTAGCTTGAAGAGTATGTTCTGAGCGTCGTGGGTTAGAGGCGTGTTGTGAAATGGGGATTTTGGAATTCTTTAAATAGCTCTATGTTTCGTGCAACCCGCCTTGGTGGGGATTTTGGTCGCTCTGGCGGGCCCGCTACAGCGGGGGGACGCTATGGCGGGCCCGACGCGACTTAAGGTAGTTAATAAATCCCTAAACGACCTTATTATGCACTTTTCAACTTTTAGAGCTAAAGAACGAACCCCAGGCGACTCCTACTCGTTTTTCACTATTTTTAGGCTAAAGGTAAGCTTTTCACTCCCCGAATCCATTTTTCGATCCGTAGAACGTAATAGAATGGGTGAATATTGATTGGGGGGGTATTATAGATTCTATGGTGGAAACCACCCTAATTTGGATTATTGGGATCATGAGTTTGATTTAGGGTTCATAGAATTGTTAGTAATTCGGGTAATTAGTGATTATTTATTGATTCCCATATTATATTCATTGTTTGTAGACCAAGAACAAGCGGAACGAATCCGAAAAAGGAAGGATCAAGTTTCTTAGGGTTTCAAGCTTGTTTCGAGGTAGGTGATGGTTGTGATTTTATGATTGTGTGATGTATGTTTGTTCTTGCTTCATTATGATAAATGTATGTATATGAATGTTGCATTATTGATCACACTTGTTGTAAATGAGATAGATGAATGATGGTTACCATGAAATCATGACTTAATTGTATGATCTTGAGGGTATACTTGTGATTGTTATTGTGATTGTGGTGTGTTGAATGGATCGGTTGACACATTCCGGCATAACTAACTTGGATCGATTGCCACGTTTCGGCATAATTATGGGATCGGTTGTCACGTTTCGACATTATCATTGGATCGGGTACCACATTTCAGTATGCTAGCTATTTGGGTTTGGGTTCCATGAGAGGACCAATGACTTGTCATAATAGTGTATCTTGAAAAAATGTGAAGTTGTTCATTATTCGTATATGTGGATGATATTGTATATGTTCGATATGTGCATGTGATTATATTGTTGTATTGACTTATGTATGTTGCACTTAGTGGGATAGTTGTGTGATCCTCCCAGTACATTGTGGTTGTGTACTGATGTTGCACTTGCTCTTTCTTTGTTGAGTACTAGGCATCTTCAGGCGGCTATTGACAGACCTCGTCTAGCATATCAGTGATCGCTTCGAATTCAAGGGTGAGCCAGTTCTTTCAGGCTACCATGAGTTCTCCTTTCGTCTATGTCCACATTTCGGACTTAGACTCTCTAGTTAGTTATTAGTTCATTAGTTTTGGGTTGTATCCCTTCTTGTTAGACTTGTTGAACTTTAGATGTTTTGGTACATTGACTTTCAGGTTCTAGGCATTACTTCCGCATTGTTAGTATATTATTGTTAGACTTTTGTTAGAGTTTATGGGAACTCTATTTCTTTCCTTAGTATTTTCCTGCTTTTCTGTACTTAAATGCCTTAGTTTTGGTATAGTTGATTGGTTTGAGTTGTAGTAGTGGTTCTCCCATCGGAGAGTTAGTGTGGGTGCCAATCACGACGGTCTGGATCGTGACATTTTAAGTAGTGTTTTATTTGTTAAAATTTTGTCAATAAATTTTTTTAAATTATTAATATAAAATCAAGTCTAACTTCTTTGCATATCATTTACATTTTAGGGCCATTAACCCACTAAATTTTCTTATTAGCCCAAGCTCATTACTCCATTATAACTATGAATCTTTGACTTCTTCTACTTTCTTGTTTTTATGCCTAATTTCCCACGTCTCCTTTATTGTCTTGTTTATGAAAATAGTGATCATGTAATGTTTTTTGCTCGGATGAATCTTATGAATGTTGTACTTGGCTATTATGTTTTTGTTTTGTAAATATTCACTGAAGTATGTGTAATTAATGAATGAATTTATGTATGTATTGATGTCGTGTTCATCAAACATCAACGTTCGTACTCTTTCTAACATGCCAAGATTGTCCATTTTTTGGTTGAAGGGTCAACCCGTCCCAACCCGTGGCCCCCATAGGGCTAGGTTGGGCTGCTATTTTATAGGCCCTTTAATTAAAAGGGTCAGTCTGTCCCAACCCATTTAACTCTCTAGCTCGTTAGGGTTGGGTTGGGTCAGCCCATTTCGACAACTCTACATATAGCTAAATGAACTATCAGTATGATCGTCACACAAAAAGGATCATGAATTAATAATAGTGTTGTAACCTAAGGAAGGATTGCTACAAGATAAAGGATCATAAATATGGATAAGTAAAACAATTATGGCCTTGGTCACTTCTTTTTAGAAAAGCGGAATCAGAAGATGACCATAGGAGTCGATATGATTTTTATCTTTATCGGCATCAGAGTTGTTCTAATAAATAGTGATGGTGAATAAAAGCAAAGTGATAGATTCAGAATAATTCATAGAGCGTTCATGTTTTATTTACCATCTCATTTTACTTTTTGTATGTTTAGATTGATGGTGGCTCACCAAATATGTATATCTCATATTTTTAATAAATATTTATTTTATTTGAATTTCTAAAAAGAATAACAATATTAATATTTTTCTATATAGCGCTCACAAGTCACAATTTTAATAATTTAAATTGAGATAAGTTTAGATAATTTTTTGTAGATTTGACCTTGTAAGATGATTTGTTTGATTTCCTTGATGATTGTCACTGCTCGGCTCTTGTAGCTTGTTTCTTGTATCCTTTGATTTTCAAATGTATAGCGTAGTTTGTAGATGTGTGTATCTGAATTTTTTTTATTATGTCTAAGAATTTGGCGATTTTTAAATTTGTTTATGATTGTTTTTTTTGGATTGTATCAATGTATCCAACAAAATTGAGAATGTGTATCCAGTAAAATCAGAGTACTTTGTTAATTCATTCAAATGAATATTATATCTGAAATGTATTTGGGTTGTATCATTGTATCCAGCAAAATTAAATAGTTTGTGAGTCGCTCCAAACAAATGTTGTATATGCTACAGAGCGCCGCGCGATTTTCTCAAAATATTGTATTTAGGAAAAATGAGAAAGTATTGATATAACTAGGTTGATCAAATAGATACAATATATCCAACTATATTGAGCGAACAAAATACAATACAATTGGACGAACAAATACAACAAAATTGCAATATCAATGATACAACATGAATTTCAGAAGATTATATCTGAGATATAAACACAAATTTTGAAAATCTATATGTGAGAAATATCATGTATCATAATTATCAAAAGTATCGCTATATATGATAAATCAGTAGCAAAGTAATCTATTTGTGAAAATCCTCATACTATAACTCGAATTATGTGAACTTATTACAAAAAAGGTAAATTACGTGAATTGGCAAACATTACTAGAGTATTATTTAATGCATCTATAGTTTCATATAATTATGAATCACATCTACAGTTTAATGAAATTTTCTATGAAGAATCGCAGGTATTTGTATATATTAATTTGTATATATTTATGTATTTGAATACGTATTAATAATTTTATTATTATATTGTACATACCTATACGTATTTGTATATATACAAACTTTCATTTCTAGTTTTTGGTTCTATATTTTTTTTTTTAGTTTTTGGTTATATTTTTTTTCGTATACCCAAAATACTTTATACGAATCAATTGTATAATTTTAACACTTATAGACAGTTACTTATTTATCTATATTAATAGTTTGTGTACAGTACTAATAATTGTATATAATATGTTACTTGTATAAACTCAATTTGTATAGAGCGTAATTAGCAAATTGTAATTAAAAGTGTTATTAAATCTTATTTGTTAGCTATTTATGAAATTTCCTCATACAAAAATCTATTTCAGAACTTGGGCCGAAAGTCAAGATTTACATGGGCTCTGAATATGTCCACTAATTTAGATTGTTTTTCTTTGGGTGCAATTTTCCTAAAGTAGAAACTAGACAATGACTTCAAAACTTTGGATTTTAAATTTCAATGTTTGGGAATGAACCAAATTATTTATTTATTTGAAATGTAAGTTTTTTTTTTTTTGTCTATGTTACTAATCCAAAAGGGCTAAAATAATTTGGAGTCAATATTATATTCTTTTAATTAATTCATCATATTTGAGTAAAAAGGTTTGAGAGGAGTTCCTCTTTAAAAAGCACAATAGAAGTTAGTACTTGGAGTATTTGTTTCTTGAAAAATTACTATCTATCTAAAAAAATAAAATAAGGACTAATTTAATGACATATAAACGGTATATGTGGAGGACTCGACAAAGTTAGGATATTTTCATAAAGAAGATTTAAAATATAAATAAGTGTATGTTGGACTTGTATAACCATATAATTTTAAAAATTGTATAACTGATTATTTATACATATGTTGCTTATTAAATATATAATATATCCAAATAATTTAAATTGCAACTCATTTGTTATCTCATATACAAATTAAATTATACATATATAGATTATTAATTTTTTTGTAAAAAACAAAGTTATACCTCAAAATTATCAATTAATTTATACATATACAGATAAAAAAATGAAAATAAAGCTATACCTCAAAATCTTCAATTAAATTATACATATACAGATTAAAAAACGAAATCAAAGTTATACCTCAAAATCTTCTACTTCTTGTTAGCCATGGTATATAATATTTTCGTTATATCTTGATCAACAATAACCTAGTTTGTCTGTCGAGTATCTAGATAGTACTACCATAGACGCTTGACATGACATCTATGGATTTTGATGTTGAACCCTTACAATGTTCTTACAATTAGATTTGACAATGAAATCTGCAAATTTTTTAAAAGCTTGAGTTAAACCCAATGAAAAAGATGGATGGATGGATGAAATTTTTAAATTTTGAATTTTGATTTGATTGAGTGATATAGGGGAAACTGAGAGATTTTAGGAGCAAAATAAGTGGGTGTGATAAGAGAGAGTGTGTTGATTTGTTAAAAGAACTCAGCTCATAGCTATTTTCTCAAACAATAATCATTTTCCATAATCAATTTAAACTATAGTTATGAAACATAATTAATTACTAAATGTTAGCTTAGTTATATAATTTTATTGGTTACGGATAGCCCGTGTTGTGCACGGACCAAAAAACATTAATTTTATATTTATAATTTATTTTGAGTTACACTTACTCATAATACTTTTTTAATAATAATAAAATAGTAGGAAAAAATAATTAATTATACATTTATTTTTTCCATTTATATATTTTTAAAAAAAAATCATTTTAATATTTAACCAAAAAACATTTGGAATAATGTCTTTAAAACAAAAGTAGGCAAAGTTTTTTTATGGCATTTTTTTCTTAATTATTATAATACATTTTTAAGTTGCAATATTAATGCTTTAATTGAGTCTTAAGGGATGTCTTCCAAAATTCTTTTAACGGAGTTTAAATAGAGGGGAAAGAATGATTCTAATAAAATAAAAATGATACTGGGTTTGTTCACTTGGTCATTATACTAAATTAATCTTTTTTATTTGTTTGATTGAAAAATCAAAAAATAATTTGTTATTTAATTTATCCTTATTATAACTATAATTATTTTTTAATATATCAAATTTGTTATATTAATATATTAAAAAAGTAGTATAATAAAATAATTATTTTATTTATGTGGATCTTAGAAAGCTCTTCCAATAAAACAATCGATAAAAAAGAAGTATGTTATGTGCGGAAGGGATAAAAAATAGGGGTAATATAGAGAATTCCACTCAAATAGACTCAGTTATGTGGAAAATCATAAAATGACAAGACTATTCTCAAGTTTAATTTTTATCCGAATAAGTATAGATGTTGGTTATACATACCTATATTCATTATTTCCGCTAAATATATAATATAGTGAAAAATTATGTTTTTTCCACAAAATTATTTGGTGTAGAGTTTAAAAGACTAATTTGTCCTCGTTTGCTCGTCTACTCTATTTATATATGTGCTAAATCCGAAAAAATGTTACATTCGAAATTAATAGAATATCAACTAACCTAAGATTTTAATTTGTGAAGCTAGTTAGACCAATTTTTGAACCCATGCTCTGCATTATATATAATAAAAAAGTTATTTTATTTTATTTGCGCGGTAAAACCATGTATTATTAATAAAATTTGAAGATAATTCATGACAAAAACAATGAAGCTAAATGGAAGAAATAAAAAATAATCCTTTCTATATTCTTTGAAAATTATTTCATTCTTGATTACAACACTTTTTCTATTTGAACACAGAGAAAGAGAAAAAAGCCTACAACCCACCTAAGTCTAACTTGTCAAAAGTTGGGCAGCTTGTACAATTCATTAACTCAAATACATTTTTATGCATATAAATGTTGAACTGATTTAGGCAAAATATATAATCTAAATTGATGTATGAAAATAACAACATATCCGATGTAGTCCCAAAAAGTGAGGTTATAAATCCTCGACTTAAAAAAATAAATCAAAAGTACAAAAAACAACAATCATAAGAGCTTGTTTGAATGGACTTATTGCTTTTGACTTATAAGCCAAATATTATAAGTTAAGATCTCTAACATATATAACTTTTGGCATATTCTTGTCTTTTGGGCTTAATAACAAGTGGTCATAAGCACATTTTTAATTTATACACACACTCCAAAAATGCTTAAAACCTATTTTGACGTAAAAACACTTGAAATAAGCCTATCCAAACACTCTCACCCATTTTAGCCCCAACTTGTGCAAAAGACAGAAATAACCAATCTATTGATTCAACTCACTTAAATCAACCCAAACTACCCCATTTGACACACTTAGTTTCCATATTACTTACAAAAATTCCACTGTCAAATAAAATTAGAAACATTTCTTCAGACAACTAGAAGTCTAGTACTACAACCTGCATCTGCCTATCAAGTTGTACCATCTCAGAAACAAAGTTTCATTGGTTTTAAAGGCCTGTTGAAGCGGAAAATCCCCACTTCAAAAACCAATAGCTAGCATATTACTGTAACCATGGCTAGCGCCTACTGTTGAGCAAATTGTGAATTGCACATTCCAGAAACACTACATAATACATAAGTAAATTCAGACGGAGCAATATGTAAATAAGAAGCTGGTGGATGTTATTTATCGCTTCCCACGACTGCCCGAGCCACCAGACCTCGGACCTGGAAACTTTGAGAACTGCAACCTCAAGTAAGCAGAATCATGGTCATGTTCATCCATTTTGTAACCTGGCAAAATTCAACAGCAGAGACCACTTGTAAGATTATTCCACAAGAAACCTCATAGATGATGGTAGTAAATTCCAAAAAAGTTGTATTTTTTAGTTATTGTGCACACATGAGTTGGCCTCATAGACAGAACGAAAATATGCATCTGCAAGTCCAGAGAAGCATGAAAAAACAGATCAATCATAACCGGAAATATGAGAAGACTTTCATAATGGTGGATAACAGAGTACAAGAGCAAATAACAAGAAACCAAAGGAAACAATGACACCATGCCACAGCAGTAGATAGAAGGTATGCATGTCCTATGAATCTAGAATGCAGGTAGTGTCATATAATCATGTGAAAAAATAGTTAACCAAAATAGAAGAATGAGAATTTTCCACCGCAGTATGTCATACAAATAAATGACCCAGAATGCAAGTATCACAAGATAATGTGGAACATTAGATATTTAAACTGAATGAAGCAAGCAAGAACATGTCAATTATCACAGTAGCAGCTAGAGATTAACCCCATCCTCTAAATAAATGATTGGACAGCAAGTATCATCACATTAATTATGTAAAATATAAGCAACATTGTTCTTGAATGGCAGACTAACAGCAGTCCTACAAGTAAATCTGGATCTTTAGGAGTAATAAGTGGAACTACAGTAAAATTTCTTTATAAATTTGGATATTTTATTTGAAATATAGGGACGGTATTTTACACAAGAAATGGGTGAAGGAAATGGACAGATCAAAAGAAAAGGACTACAGACTAAAGTCAAAGAAGGCAGTGTTTCTTCCCTGAGGTGCATTGCCCATAGGGCTTTGCACGTGCACAAAGAGGAGAGGTCATCAATGGATATACACATCTAAGGGAAGATAGCATATAAAGCAAGTGGGTTTTACTCCACAGATTACCCCACAATTTAAGATCTGTAGATTTGAAAAAGCAAAGTGAGAGAATGGCACTTAGAAAACACTCAAGCAACATCCACATACACTGAGTGAACATCATAGATCAGATCACTGCAGCTGAGATAACAAGTCGCTAACGGAAGTTGGACAGTGGATTATTATAATTTAGAAAAAACTCACCTTGCAATGCACTTAAAGCAGTAGCTGCACACGCTGGATCTACGAAATCCACAAAGCAAAGGATAATAGGATCTCCACCACGCTGCAATATGAAGTTTTTATCAAAACACCACCTGGTAGATAAATACTATACTAATAGAAAAGGCATAAACATCAACTTACATGTTTTGATTCCTTTCTAACAAGTCTGACTTCTTTGTAGCCCACAAAAGGACGAAAAATGTCTTTTAAGTGCAGTTAGGGAACAAGTAACAGATATATTCAGAAATTACGTAGAACTATCCAATAATGATTCAGTAAATTACATCTCAAAGGATACGGGCTACTTCTCTCCTGGAGCTGTCTGAAGGAAGTCCCTCTATGTAGAGGGTGTTAGAAGCATCAGGAGGGAGAGATAGTGTTTCACGAGGCCTCGGCATAGGTTCGACTGGCAGTTGGCCACTAAATACCATAGCTCTTCCATTTGGTGCTAGCTCTGGCCCACGAGCTGATGGAAGTGGATCACGAACAGGAAGGGCAGGTATACCACCACCACCTGCTCTAACTAATCCAACCCCCTTGTAGTTGTTATTAGCTTCTCCGACTGGAAGAGAAGAAAGTTGCTACAGGAGGAAGAGGAAGAATAATAAAAACAAAATCCAAATTAGCACGAAATCCAAGCATGCCTGAGGAATGTAGGAGCACTGTCAGCTTCAGTGATTACCGAACTTTGGAGATAACGATCATATGCTGATCCGATTGACTCTGTGTCCACTACTCGAGGTACACCACGATCATATGCTGATCCAATTGATTGTGTGTCCACTACTCGAGGTCCTTCACGACCACCATTCCTTCCTAAGTAATGATGCACTTCATGAGCTGATGGCATCCCAGATTGTGGAATATCTGGTACTGCAAAGAAATATGGTCAAACCACATATGCTTTTCGAAACAGATAATAAAGTGAGTGTAGAATGTTACTTGCATGGAATATACTTTGTCCTCAAACAGGATAAAGTTTCATTTGCCAATAGGTAAGATCAAAATGGCCTTCTTGCACATAAAAGCACAGCATACACAGCAATCACAGTAAGACTGCAGCAAGAATATAGGGCACTGGGAACAAGTACAGAATATAAAAGGCAATTGCTGATGGAAAATCTCATAGCTAAAATCATCAGTGACATGAAAATACAGGGCCAATTTCAAAAATCAGCATCAGGCTCAAGGTAGAACTGGAAACTTGGTGACATAATAAGTTAGCAACCATTGTAGAACCAATACAGGGAGGATGCATCTATGGCTCGGACTCTTCAAAAATGTCAACGGGTGCGTGTCGGATTCGCCATAAGTAGTGTATTTTTGGAGAATCCGACACGGGTGCGGCATAAAAAAGTGAAGAGTCCGCGCAACTAAGGGATGCATAAACAGTTCCAGCATTGACTCTGAAACCACAAATAGTTTCACAATAAGCTGGTAAAGAGGAATGAGATGAAATTGGCCGATCATTTTCCCGAAAGGGGCTTCTGCAGTAATGAGAAATTGAGAAAAGTAAGTAAAACTAAGATGTAGAACTCTGTTTTAGACAGAACATTACTCAACAAGATCCAACATCACTATAATCGTACAAAGAGCTGGGAGAGGGGACAAAGCATCTTATTAGAATTCATTGGGTTGGTTGTGATTAGGTCAAAGGGGCTTGTTACCAATCAAAACACACCACAAAGTGATAAGAAAAGAAACACATGTGGTTAAATTTTGAATTTGGAGCTAAAATCCTCTTCATTTGGTACAAGAACAATCCAGTTTTCCACCTTTCTATCTTCTTCTTTCTCTTTTTTTTTTGTCCTTGATTTCAGTGAATCGTGAGAAGTCTATAAATGGGGCAGCAGAATCTCAAAGAAGAAATGGTGTCTTACTTTTACAAAAACAAAAAGTTCCACACATTTGGTTTCAACTCACATGTGCCAAGAATATTAAAAAAGAAGTAGATCCAAATGACAATATGGATGAAAAAAAAGTGTAGCTATACAACACGTGCTACCTAAGCATATGTAACTATAACTGTAAATTGGTATGCACAAACTACACATGAAAATCCTTAGAATAGATGGTCAAAACTCAAGACATGTCCTTGCTAATTCAAAAAGTTACTCCAGCCTCAAATCGAATTGTGTTTCCTTAAGAAACCTCCACCAATAAAACCATGATTAATTTAGCCGTAAAGCTTAAGTAATTGATTAACCTAACTTTTTAAGAGCCAAATTTTACCATTTCCAAGATCATTCTACAAACCTCCAGTCTCCTGATGTTTTTGTGTTTCAATACATGCACAGAGAAACTACATAAAATAAGATTTATTACCAGAAACATCATAAGACAACCACTAGACTCTTCGATGTTTTCAACCCGTCTATCTCCAACCGTACCGGAGTCACACATCCTAATAAAGGGATTTAAGAAATGCAAGAATGCAATGCCTAGTATTCAAACTTGCGACAAAATGCAATTTTGAAACCCCGTACACCATGGGGATCCAGAAATAGGGATGGCAACAGGGCGGGGTGGATGTGGATGCGGGCAGGTCAGATTTGGAGCTATGCGGGGCAGGGTGGGTTTGGATTTTTGTGGGGCAGGGAGGGGCAGGGCAGGTTGTAGATGTTGAAAATTTATTGTGGGGTGGGGGTGGGGCGGGGCGGGGCAGATTTGTAGATGTTGCTTTTAGATTTTGTTGTGGATTCGCAATATTTCAAACAACTTCCAAGCAACAGCAGTCTCAACATCCAGTTTGGACACTAATTAATTACTTTGAATTTAAACATTTGATAAACAAGTAAAGAATGTACCAAATTCAAATCAAATACGAAGAACAAATGAAATCTCAGAACATACTTCATTTGCAATACCCCCAAACCATTGGATGATAATAATTAAGATGATTTGGGTTGTAGGAAGAAAAAAAAGGTGCACAGTTGCAAACATAAAAGTAAAAAAGCTGAACAGGGGGCTAAATAGGGCAGGTTAAAAAACAAAAAAATTATCAAACGGGGCAGGGCAAGGCTTCACCCACCCTATTGCCATCCCTATTCAAAAATTACGACAGAGGCAGATCTAGGGAGGTAGGGAGTGTTCACCTGAACCCCCTCAGCAAAAAAATTATTATATATATGGTAATCTTTTTTATTTCTATGCACATATTATACATATTTTGACTCCCCTAAACACTAGAGTAGAGGTTGGCTCGTGGTTTAGGGGTTCAAAATTCACCTTGAGACTTCAAGTTCAAATTTTAGGCACTACATTTACATATTTCAAACCTCTTTAATGAAAATTCTGGTTCAGAACAAAGCAGAAGTATGGGCTTCTATTCATGGATCAGGCCTATTAACTGAACTGGAGTTCAAACATGCGTGGAGTTTGATTGAGAAGGTTACTATGGAGGCCCTCGTTTTGTACCTTGCTCAAAGCAAATGGTTGATCAGAAAAATATCAAACACAGGTTAATGCTTGTTATAATAGTGAAAAGGATCAAGGATCTCCATTCCCCAGATTCACAAGTCTGCTCCCTAACTTTCTTCTCTTTGGATGCCTTATGTCCCCCATAGGTGTACTTGAACCTTTCCTTTTGTTTCTAAATCCAGTAAAGGCATCCTCAAAGGTTTTTGTTTCTCTACAAACTAGAATATCTTCTATTCTTGGATCTGCCGGAGTAAAGTTTTAATTGTTTGCCTTATATAAACTTCTTAGAGATTGTTTTTCTGCTATATACTGATATCATGGAATGTTCATCTCAAAAAAAAAAAAAAATGTATTCATTATTTTCGGTTCAATTAAACTCAGCTTCTCTACTATCTCCAAAGTTCATAAAACCCTAACACATCCTACAAAAACATTTCCATCTAACTTACAGTGAATTTCTCTTTCTTCAAACTCTCATCACGCATCAATCTATAACTTGAACTATTCCAAATGTCTAAAATGTAGTTCTTCACGACTGAAAAAAACTAAAAATGGCTCCAGGATTCCACAATTTCTCGAGCCATAATTACAAGCCAATTTTCAAAGCAACATGAACAATTATTAGGCGCAAAAAAAAAAAAAGATCAGTTCTCCTCATAATCAAATATCAGCTACAAAAAGTGTTTAAACAAAAAATAGAAGATGTTCATACCATATTCAGTGCGAGGTCGTTTGAGCAATCCAGCAGATTGAGGAAGCTGCGGTTGACGATTCCAATAAGCATCCCCCATCTTTTCTTCCTCTCTACACTTACTACAACAATTCACAACCCAAAAAATGAAACAAATTTGGTAAAAAAACAGATAGGGATAAAGGAATTAAGTAGAAATCTTTGAGGATTCTGATTTGCGAAACCAAATTTTGGGGGAGAAGCTTAGGCTTTATTGTTTTGTATATCAGGTGTATGTTGTATGATACTACCTCTAATAGTTATCTGACACGTATTTATTCATATTTGGAAAAAACAACGTATTTGTTAACTTTTATTCGAAGTTGAATTGTATTAGATCAATTTAAAAAATTAGATATTCAGAAACTTTTCCGTATAAGAAAAATATTAAAACTTATGACTTGTCTTACGTCAAATGTTTAAAATAGTATTAATCAAATTTTTATATAATTTGAATCTCGAAAATTAAAATATATCACATGAATCGGAATAAATGAATTTTATACTATTTTTGGTTAAGAAGGAAACATTTACAGTATTGTGTTGAGTAGGGTGGAACAAGAAGTACAGTATTTGAGGCACAGTATAATATCAATTTGTATAATTAAATGAATTATTAGTATGACCGTCACACAAAAAAAGAATGAGAGATTAATGATAGTGTTGTAATCTAAGGAAGGACGGCTACAAAATAAAGGATCGTGAATACCTTTTGGAGTGGTCTAGTGATTTATTCCCAAGACTTTCGTATTGGAGGCCTCAAGTTTGAAACTCTTTGCCAGCGAAAGCAAAGGGTTGGCCTTATGAGTCGAGTTCGTCGCATCGG
>JAJOOR010013376.1:0-32864 GCA_036250505.1 Solanum acaule | reverse complement strand
CTATGGATGTGATTATAATATGAAGGTAAAATAAACACTTACAGATTCTGTTCTTGCAAACATGGAATTTTTGGCCTAACCTGTAACAAACATTGTTCTGTTCATTGAATCCTTTTGATGATTAAACAGGGAGAGTTGACATATGGAAAGATTGGTGAATGGAGATTTGACAAAAGATCTTACCTACGAGGCCCTCCACCAAAAAATCTTAGTTTGCCCCCTCCAGGGGTTCCTGAAAGTGTGGTACGTTTAAACCTCTGTTTACAGCTTTGCGGTATGCTGTAGAACTACTAACTTTATAAAAAGTACCTGGGAAATCATTCAAATTTGTACTGCCAACTTTAGAATTGAGATTGCCGAGATTTATATGTTGTGTAAACAACAGAGGCTATCTTTAGTTTTGGTATTGTCTCATTGCATTTGTTTTGCATACTCTGATCAGATTGACTTCCCTTTCTTGACGTGGCCAAAAGGTACTAGCATATGTTATGGCTTCCCTTTGCTTCATAGCTTCGTTTTACCTTATTGGTCATTGCTGTTTATCTTTCTTCTATCATAGAAGTTTGCGACTATAGAGCCTCAGGCAACAACTATTTTTGACGTTTTTTCTCAAGATGAAACCTGTAGGATGGACTAATGGGAATAGATGGACATGAGAATCACCTTAGTTCAGGGCTTACTAGAAACAATAGTCCATCTAATATGATGACACTGGTAAATATGGCTCTTCTAGAAGGAAAAGGAAAAGACAAAATCCTATTGCCATTACCAAAATTATGCATAGTTTTTATTTCAGGTCCTATATTTCCCAAGTTTGGATTGACTTTTGGTTTTTGACTTATTCTAACTTATGGCTGACTTATTTTTATCATTTTAGCTTAAAACGAAGTGCTTATTTTTTTCTGATGATTGTGGTGTATGTGCTTGCTTTCGCGTACCTCGACTAATTCCACGGGGTACCTGCCATCTCCCACCAACAATAGGTACGAGGTAACTCTATCCACCAAGGCTAGGACAGATATAAAGAATCACCTAGTTTTTTTGTCTCCACTGGAATTTGAACCTGAGCCTCATGGCTCTCAACCGTTTCATTAACCACTAGGCCACACTCTTGGGTGCATTATAAGCATTTTTTTTTACTCGAACAATCCAAAAATGCTTAAAAGCTATTTTGGCTTAAAAGCACTCCAAATATGTCGATCCAAACAGACTTTTAGTCCTATTAGAGATTTATATGCTGCTACTAGAAACAATAGAGAACTTCTAGCATTTCTTTTATTTTCTTATTTGGTGTAATATTGATCTGCGATGAGCTTAAATGGAGAGACATGGTAACATGTCTGCCTCAGTTAGAGCGTGACAGATCTGTCTTTCCTCATAACCCGTTTTAACCCAAAGCGTATAATTTGTCCTTAACCAATGGAAATATGTGTGATCATTTAGGCAATTAAACCTCATCACAATGACAGATGCAAGCAGACATGCATGTTAACTGCACACATACAAGTGGGGAGGAAAAGTGTGACTATCTGCAAGGAACCAGACTTGTTTTTATCACTGCTCATGTCGTTTCCCCCCCCTTTTTGCAGGTAAGATTAGTGAAGATGGTTAATGAAGCTACTGCTAATATCCCTGGATGGGAGACAGAGTGAGAATGAGCAAACTTGACTTGTGTATTTACCTATATTTATACTTTGGCCATCTTCCGAACCACAGCGCATGGTCAATAGTTCCCAGAAGGCTTCAAGATGGATTATCTTTAGACCAAATATATGATTTAAACAAGTTAAATAGAAGTGGTGTCATACTAGAGTAGTTCTGTTCTTCATAGATATTTCTCTTCTCCCTCCATGGTACTTGTGGACTAAACTATAAAGCTAGTATTCTTTTTGTAAAAATCTGTTGTGTAATGTCTTTAAAAGTGTAATAGGTGATCTGAGGTCTTTTTGAGCTAAATTATGTCACACAAGTTTTTGTGTCTATAGAAGTGATCTTTAAACTTAACCGATGGCTGACTTATGCTGGAATTTTTCTTGTTTCTTTGTGGAGGCAATATTCTGTAGTTGCATTACACTGATGTAATTTTCACTTACAATTGTTTCTTCTGGTGTTTTTCCTTTTGAAAGAATCAGTATGAGTTATAAAGTTGGAAGTAAGGGGTCGATTGGTGTGATGGATAAGAGAAAATTATCATGGGATAAAATTTTAGTATCTCTTAGGGACCGTTTGGTGTGAGGGATAAGAATATATAGTCTTGGGATAAAAGTTTGGTGTCTTGTTTGGTTGACATGTTTGGGATAACTTATTCCACCATTTATACCATAGTGATGGGATAAGTTATCCCTATCCCATATACAGGGTGGGATAACTAACCCCAAAATAATTAATCATGGGATAACTAGTTCCGAACCAAACTAATCCCTTGTATGATTACCGAGATGAGATAGCTTATCCCAGGATTAATAAATAGTACTGGATAAGTTATCCCTCTCTAGGATGAAATAGTAATCCCAGGACAACTTATCCTGGGATAAAGTATGCAAAATAACATTACCCCCTTAAACTCTCTTTGATACACCACTTTAACATTCATCTATATTAACATAATTTTTAATAACTATAGTAACCTTCACAACCTTAATTAATAGTTTTTTTTTATGATAATATATTTTTCTATTTAAAAAAATTACATTTTATAAATATAATTTTTATTTATGAATATATTATAAGTTGAATTTATTTGCATAATTCTTATGTTTATTTACATTTTGATTTCTCTTGAAATATTCACTCCACTACTAAATTACATATCTTGAAGGGGAATTTTCGCAAATAGCCACTATAATAAACTTAATTATGATCCATAGCTATAGTTTGTATATTTACGGGTTATAGCTACAGTTTAAGCTGTTTCGTTTGTATAATTCGCGGGTACATTTGTATAATTAAGTTATTTTTGTATAAACTCGAAATAATGAATTTATACAATTACAAACATATGAAGTGTAAGCAGTTATACAAATTATATTATACAAAATTTATACAAATTATATTATACAAATTTCGAATTATACAAACGTGCGAATTATACAAAACTAAAAAGCTAAGTCGCGTAATTATAGCTAAAAGTAGGTCGCGAATTGTAATTAAGATAAACTATAATTAACTAGTATATGTTTGCTTATACGCGTCATTTTTCCTAAAATTTGAATTAAGTAGTTTATTACTCACTTAAAAATTATATACCATGTATCAATTACAATATAGATAACTTCAATAAAATTTATTTTGCTTTGATAAACTAAAAATATAAGTTTTATTTTTAAGCTAAATAAGATGGAAATTTTATTTTTAAGCTAAATAAAGATGAAAGTTTTATTTTTAAGCTAAATAAGATGGAAGTTTTATTTTAAAGTTAAATAAGATGAAAGTTTAATTTTAAAAACACATGACACAATCATGGAAATGCACACAAAAAAATATTTAAGCTAAATACAAGAAATTTTTATTTTTAAGAATGAATAGCTAAAGCTTGCAAAGAAAGTGTAAAAAAAAAACTAAGGTGAAGGGTATTTTTGTAGACAAACAACTTATTTTTAAAAATTATGTAATGAATATAAGTTTAAATATGACAAACCAAACAAACAATAAAAACTACTCCCAGCATAAATATCCCCAACATAAGTAATCACATCATAACTTGTATTCAAACCAAACGACCCCTAAGTATAACTCAAACATGCGGAAAAATAATATAACTTATAAATGCCCCAGAACTTGGCGTCACATGTACAAGCCTCTAAGTATTACAATATATACAAGTTTGGATGTCTTTGTTTCTAGAACAGAACAAGAACATAATGAGAGAGTAAGAGGTGTCTGTTGAGATGACAATCAACTACCTCACAAATTCTCAACAATAAGCTTCGAATGTAGAAGAGAAGAGAGAGTAATCACGTTGATATGTGTTCGTAACCTACACAAGTGTAGAATCAAAGGAGTGGGTACCAAACAACAATGGTATTCAACAAGCAACTAATTAACTATTAATAAAGCAATACAAAACACATGTACTCCCAACACTCCAACCGAACCTCCACAAACTACAACATGCACAAAATCAGACCACCCAACCTAACAATTCACAATGTATATAGCACACAACACGTATAACAACATCTCAACATAGTGTATCAGAATCAATGCAAATAGGCATGTTCACACGATTAATGAGAAGATGACAATTTTCATATCAATACACAAATCATATCAACACAATCATGATACACCATCAATTATGAATCAATATATATGTTCAAATCACCCATAACATATCACACATCAATTACCATCAAGTTTCCTTTTTATTTCCCTTTTTTTCATCATGAGAATCATTCAACATGAATAAGTGACGACAAATATCAAACCCCTCACCAATTTTCATTACTCTCCAACACACAATAATGAATACATGATTATATATGCTTAATAAAAGGTCAAGAGGTTCACTTGCCTCAAGAAAACAATCAATCAATCCGGCACTTAAGCTTTCCCTTTCTGTTGGGTCTTCAAATCAACACAATCTAAACAAATATGGAATCACAATAAGAATTCGAAACCAATAACACCCATCTCAATGATTTTGAAAATCGAAGTCAACTTGGCCCAAAAATTCATTTTTGAAATTAGGATTAAATCTGAAAATTTATATAAAATCACGTTACCCAAATATTT
This sequence comes from Solanum acaule, assembly GCA_036250505.1. Taxonomy (NCBI): domain Eukaryota; kingdom Viridiplantae; phylum Streptophyta; class Magnoliopsida; order Solanales; family Solanaceae; genus Solanum; species Solanum acaule. The sequence continues at coordinate 28,130 of JAJOOR010013376.1, read as the reverse complement.
GGAACCCAATAGTAAAAATCAAATAAAAATGAGTTAAAATCAACATTTAATCCTAATTTTCTCAAAGTCTTAAGTTCTTGAAAAATCTCCAAACTTTGCAATTCCAAAACATTAATTTGATGTTTAAAATCATAAATGATAAATGAAAATGAAGATTTAGGATCACAAATACTTACCCAAATAATTTATCTTGAAAATCCCTCTTGAAATTGCCTCCCAAGAGTTCACAATGCTAAAAAATGGTGGAATGAGGAAGAAATTCTGATTTCAAAATTTCATTAAAATGCCAGTCATTTATTCTCTGTGAACGCAGACATTGTCCGCGAACACGTAGGTCGACCCTCCATAATCCTTCACGAACCCTTCTCCCGTGAACAAGAAGAGTAAAGTCACCAACCCTCTACGAACGCGGAGGTCCATACTCCGACCCTTCAGAATTTTGGTCGAGCCTCCGTGAATGAAGAGGTCCCCACACATTACTTTTTGCTAACGCGATCACCATCTTCACAACATATGATGAGTTAGGCACCGACAACTGCAAACCAACAACATAACACTCAACAACAAGACACCAAATGGACCTTAGAAATTTGTTTGGAATCCAACACAAATCCAAATATGATATCCTACTAAATTCGATATTTCGGAATCAATAGAATCATCGAAAAATAGATTTGAGGTCTTCTTGACCCGAAATTCATAAATGTCACAATAAACTAGCTTTCACCCGAAAATACCAAACTGCTCTCGGAACCTCTAAAAATTCAACTAATGTCTCACCTAGGCCTAATATCATCCCCAAATTCAATGGAATTGTCGAAAATCCAATCCGAACATCTGAACTCTAAATGTTGACCAAAGTCAATTCATAGTCTAAATACACTTAAATTTTCAACTCAAGGGCTCAAATCCACGAAATAATTTCGAAATAGAAAACAACAACATTACGAGACCAAACTCCGCATTTCAAAGCTGATGGAACTGTCAGAATTCTATTTCGCGACTCGAAACTTCAATTGTTACCAAAAATTACTTTTAACAATTTTAAACTTCCAAAAACTCAAAAACTTCCAAAAGTCGCAACTTTTCAATTAAATTTCAAAAACAACTTCATAAACTGATTAAACATGACTTGGGACCTCTATTAGGAGGGAGTAAGACAATAATGTTAAAAAAATTCAAAAATAACCTTCAGGATCATTATAGGAGTGTTAGAGGTTGACACCTACACAACTTCCTCCTTGATTTGAAATTATCACCTTCTTGAACATATGTCGAAATAAAAGCTCTCTTATAAGCAATTACAGCTCCCACAACAACTTTAGCCTCCTCTACCTTCTCTGAAAATAACTTGTTGCTCCTAGTAGTAATCGTCACACTTCAACTGCTTAATGATGCTTCTTGGAAGATATCCTTTTTAGGTAGACTTTGATCCTTGGAGATGTGTCTCATCTGCAATTCAAGCTTTTGAATAAAGTCAGTACATGAACTTATCATTTTAGACATGTTGTGAATTGTAGCATCTATTCTCTCTTGGTTTTACAAAACATTTTAAAGCATACCTTTTAAATTAGAATTATTCTATTAGAATGATTGTTTTGTACGAGTTAAATGTCTACCTTTAAAGAGATATATACAAATTAACACTCTTGTATCCAAAATTATTGTTGTTTTGCTTCTGATTATTTTGGGCTTGGTGCCTGACCCCTTGGTTATCTTGACCTTGCGGTTGTGGTCTCCACTAGTTTTAATAAGTTGCCCCTAATAATTCTAATGTTGATAATCACCTTGAGCGTTCTTCATAAAATTAACTTTCTCAAACTATATTAGAAGAACCTTAAAAATATCGTCTACTGAACATAATTTATATGTGACACAACCTAGACATCTTTGATCAATTTAATCTTTTCCAAGTCACTTTTTACAAACTTTTTGGTCAGAAGAGCAATATTGATGGCCATATTAAGACTAGTTGATCACACTCCTGATTTTCCTTGATAACCGCAATGAATAAGGGATTATCATAAAAGATACCATAATTATTGTTCGATGATTCCCATGCTGTTGGAATACTGACCCCCAGATTTGCCCAAGGAACATGTATATTCTATTTGTTCCTTTGCAAACTACAACAATTACATTATGTAAAACAAATAAAGTAATGACACAATATTTTATCGCGAAAAAACCCGACTCATAAAGGGTAAAAAACCACGACCTATACCTCTGTAGGATTTAACTCCATTTCATTAAACTCTGAGCCTCAACAAAAGATTACAAACCTATGTAACCTAAGGAATTATAAACTCTAATTCCTAGACGCCAACAACAAACTAGATCGTTGACCCCACTTCAAGTTATGAATTTAGATTACAACTCTTGCAATCCTAGGAACTAACTCTAATTCCTAAACTCCAACACAAACCCCCCTAGGTTTAAGTTCCCAAGTCTTTAAGTCGCCTCAACTTGAAGACTTTATTCCTACTCCAGTTTTACTTCACTGGATCTAGAAAGAATTAAAGATACAACTCGATAAAAACTCAATACAAGCAAACTTGACTTACGAACTATAAAACATAAGCCTATGAATCATTTATTCAATTCTTGTTTCCTTGCGTTGGCTACACTTCGTAATCAGAAATCACGCAAATATGAACTCCCTTTATTTGATTGTATTCTGCTTGTAACTCTCAGTTTAAGTGCGCAAGTTTCGTTGGAAGATCCTTGCTTTATTTATAGACTAAGTAGACCAAGAATCCTTTTCCTACTTCAACTCTGCTTCCTTATCCGTGTGGAATTTGGAAATTCTTGTAAACTAATTTTATGCACGCTTCCTTTTCCTTGAAGGAATTCTTTTATGAAAAGAAACCTTTTTGCACTGGTTTCTTGTCGAAAAAGTAACACTTCCACCGCTTTATTACTTTTTATTCACGTGGTTAACGTTCTCTTTATTCCAGACGGATCTATGAAAGGAACACGTCGGCGCAATCGATTCTTTTCATCTGCTCCTCTATTTGTCAATTATCAAAATCTTTCTCGATCTAACAAATTCTCCTTTTTTGATGATGACAAACAATTGCTTCTTGTGTGAATGGATCAATCTGTGTTATGTCAGTTTCTTAAAACTCAATACACAAAGCAAACACATTAGAGGATAACATTAGACCAATTGGGTTATAAATATTACACAAGTATGCATTTCCCCCCTATTGACATCATAAAACACTGTGAAGGCATACACCACACTAAGAGAAGAAAATTCGATACTCATGGCCATGGGGGCTATCGCCTACACAAACACTTAAAAATCAAGAACTCAGTTAGACAAGCATTTGCACAAACATAGGACATAGACATAACCCCGAAACTCAAACCAAAACCCCAACATTAGCATTAATCAAAACGCATATACACCACAAATGTAATTAAAATCAAAGATAGAATCAAGCACTTGTGATGAGAAAAAAATTGGAAGGTCAAAGGCTAGAGTGGCTAGGCAATAGCAAAAGATCGGGCATGAGAGGGTAAATAAGAGCCCTCTTTCAGCAGCAAAAAAAAATATCTTTTGGATTAACAAGATTAATAGTCCTCTCAATTTCAAAGGTAGCCTTGGTCTATGCAAGCTCAGTCTTAAGCTTTGTGTTTTATTTTTCTTTAGCAGGCCTACATATTTAAGATCATAGTTCATATGCAGCTGGTCCATGACATTCTAGTAATGACACATATGACTTCAATTTCAGCTTCTTCTTTTTTCCAGTTTTGTATCACCTTGAATTTCAATAAAGTCGGTAAGAGGAACAAATTTTCTTCAACATCATTTGTAGAGGAATATGTTCTCCCAATCTGTTCCCTAGACGTGGTACTATCAGGTGCAACATCAACTATAATAATTTTTTACATCAACCCTAAATCCAAGTTTATATGGATCCCAATAGAAGAACTATGTTCGACAAAGGGGTCCCCTATTGATTCCCCCTTACTAGATACACCCAAATGGAGCCTAACATCTGAACTTTGTTCAACTATAGGGTCCCCAAAATATTCCCCCTCACAAGGTACATCCTTCAAAATTTCTTCAGTAATTTTAGACACACCCAATACAGATTCCCCCTAAAAACCAGCAGTACCTACTTTCTACACCACAACCTCTATTTTATAAGGCACCAAAGTAGAGATGTCATCCACGAAAGTAATCTCAATCATAACATTAGATAGACCATCACACTTAGAATCTCCAAGAACGTCATTAAGAACCATAAATTGTAATTTACCAAGCACAGACATATTTCTTAAAAAATACTTTATTCCACAATTTTAGAAAAAGAGGATTTCTTGGTTAAGAAGTTTATGAAAGAGAATGGTGTGAGTTGTAGAGACACATTAGGATAAGGCTTTAGATAGGCTTTTAATAAGATATTTGTTTAGTGGTATTGAGAGTCCTTTGAGATGAAAAGTTTTATCTTGGGTAGAGATCTGATTATATTTTATCACAAGAAAGCTTGATTAGATTCCTTTTAGAGAACACCGAAAATAGAGAATATGACATGGATATATATTTTGGGACAAATGAAAGGAACAGGTTCAAGTGCATTGATTCTATATTTAGTCATGAACAGTTGTAGTGTATACATACCTTAGATCACTGGATAATGCTGAATTTTGCTCCAATTTTACTAAGTCTCTCTCTTGTAACATATGCAAATACAATGTTATAGTGCATGAATGACTTGACTTTAAAAGTGGTATAGAGACATACAACTTAATGTACAAGACTGCGCATAAAATTCAAGATTAGAGGGCAGTATGTGCAATGTTCCTTAGCTATTGAGGGATACTCATCTGATCTTAATCATCCCCAAGTTCCAAATTGTTCCTTTTAAAAGTGTTTTCCTAGGTTGATCATCCTTTTTGATTGATGGACTCGCAGTTTACACACTTTGATCTTCTGAATGCGTCTTATATGACTTTTCATGTTCGTAATTGTTAGTTACTGCATAGGTTGGACTTATTTCTTTTACATGTTTCTTCATAAATGATTTGAAGATCATTAACAACTCATCATCATCCTGCAAACTTGTTTCTCTTATTACAAAGTTGTAATATACTGAGTAGATTTTGGTTCATTCCTTCAACATGATGCCTTCTTTCAATTTGTGTTCTTTATTCTGCCCATTTTTTCAACTTTTTTTTTCACTGTCAAAGCTATTATTCCATCCTTTTCTTTTGCAAGTGAGAGAAATTTCTTCTAGTTTCAATCATGCGTCTTGGAGCAACATGTGTTCATTGGTGAACGTTGTCTGCTTCCTCTCACTTTTTCTGCAAATTCAAAGGTTAGATTTAGGAACCCAGACTAGCTTGGGTCCTTTGTATTGATAAAAAGGATGAATGAGATCTCTATTAATCCATTTTGGTAAAATATTTTTAGATTTTTTCTTTTGCCCCAACCTGTTTCTTTGACGTGATTCCTTTCTTTTAACAGGGTTGGGTTTTCTATTTGAGGCAGCTTTGAAGTTTTTATTCATGTGAGTTATAACTATTGGGCAGGTACCCCTTGAGTGACCAATACTACCACAATGTGTGCACAAATACGAGGTTTTCTTAGGAACTTCTTTAATAAAACATATTCCATATTTAGTGTTATGTGTTCTATTACTGATCTAAGTCACAATCATTGATGACTGAGTCCATTTGTTTACCATCTCAAGCTCATACTTAGTTCTAGCCAGGTCAAGATTTATTCTTCTAGATTTTTCCCTTTCAGAAATAGTTCATCTTTTAACCTCTTTAGATCTTGGTCACATCTGATTTGGTCACCACTAATTTTTCTTTTCCATTCCCAGTAACACTTTGTTTCAAAATTTCAGATTTGAGAGCTAAAGTGCATGAATCAAGTTGTTGTACCTGTTCCTTTAGGAATTTATTTTCTTTCTTGAGATCAGAGTTAATTTTTTCAAGATCAGTATATTCAAATTTTAAACTGGTCAAGGAAGCCAATAACTGATCTTTGTTGTCATCCAACTCTTGAACATTATCTATGAGAGTTAAAATAAAGGAATATAATTTTTTCTTTGAAAAACATTTTAGTTTATTTTTAAGGTCAAGAAGATTTACCTCCCTAATTTTCTCAGATTCAGAGTCTAGTTCAGAGTCCTCCATGGCCATCAAAGCCGTATCTTCTGTATCATCTTCATTTGAGTTGTCTGAACTTGTTCCCCAAGCAGTATACATAGCGTTTCCAGATTCTTTTTCTTTTTTTGGGGGCAATGTTTTCTCATAGTTTCTACCTTTCTTGAAGAGTTTTTTTGAGGTTTTTGCTGATCATGGATATGTCCTCATCATCCAGATCAGATTCATCACTCTCAATTGCTTTGAAAGAGAAAATCATATCTTTGTTTCTTCCACTCATTTTTGTTTCATCAACATCCATCTCGTAAGTCTTTAGATTCCCTAAAAGTTCATCTAAACTCATGGTTGTCAAATCCTTTGCTTCTCTAATTGCAGTGACCTTGATCTCCCACGACTTAGGTAGAGTCCTCAACACTTTATCAACAAGTTCCTCAGTAGTGTATATCTTTTTCAAAGACACCAGTTCATTCACAATAGTAGTGAATCTAGTAATCATATCTTGAAGTGATTCACCACTTTCCATCTTAAATGTTTCATATTCAGTGCATAGTCTAGCAATTCTAAATTTTCTTATTTGGGGAGTTCTTTCATGTGCATTGACCAGTGTATCCCGAATTTGTTTCGCTGTAGTACAATCAGAGATTCGATTAAACTCATCCGGTCCAAGTCCACATACAAGGATGCACTTAGCTTTAGCATTCTTTGCAAGCATTCTATAATCAGTTTCTCCATATTGAGCCTTGAGCTTTGGAATAACTTTCCCTTCATCATAGGAATAAGAGGACCATCGGTAACTCTCATCCATAATTCATAGGATTGAGCTTGTAGAAAATCCTCCATTCTCGCCTTCCACCATGCGTAGTAATGTCCATTGAATAGTGGTGGTATGCTAATGTATTGACCTTCACTGTGTCCAAGAGGAGGTGCAGAATTCATAGTGATCTTATTTTGAGTTATTAGACTTTACAAAGATAACATGCTCTGATACCAATTGTTGGAATACTGACCCAGATTTGCCTAAGGAACATGCATATTCTATTTGTTCCTTTGCAAATTACAGTAATTACGTTATGTAAAGCAAATAAAGTAATGACACAATATTTTATCATGGAAATCCCTGACTCATAAAGGGTAAAAAACCACGACCTACACTTCTATAGGATTTAACTCCACTTCATTAAATTATGAGCCTCAACAAAAGATTACAAACCTATGTAACCTAAGGAGTTATAAACTCTAATTCCTAGACGTCAACAACCAACTAGATCGTCGACCTCACTTCAAGTTATGAATTCAGATTACAACTCTTACAATCCTAGGAACTAACTTTAATTCCTAAACTCCAACACAAACCCCCCTAGGTTTATGTTCCCAAGTCTTTAAGTCACCTCAACTTGAAGACTCTATTCCTACTCCAGGTTTACTTCACTAGATCTAGAAAGAATTAAAGATACAACTCGATAAAACCTCAATACAAGCAAACTTGACTTACGAACTATAAAACATAAGCCTATGAATCAATTATTCAATTCTTGTTTCCTTGCTTTGGCTACACTTCGTAATCAAAAATCACTCAAATATGAACTCCCTCTATTTGAGTGTATTCTACTTGTAACTCTCTGTTTAAATGCGCAAGTTATGTTGGAAGACCCTTGCTCTATTTATAGACTAAGTAGACCAAGAATCATTTTCCTACTTCAACTCTGCTTTCTTATCCATATGGAATTTGGAAATTCTTGTAAACTAATTTAAAGACGCTTCCTCTTCCTTGAAGAGATTCTTTTATGAAAGGAAACTTTTTTGCACCAGTTTCTTGTCGAAAAAACAACCCTTCCACAACTTTATAACTTCTTATTCGTGTGGTTGACATTCTCTTTATCCCAGTCGGATCGGTATGAAAGGAACATGTCGGCGCAATCGATTCCTTTCATCTGCTCCTCTATTTGTCAATTATCAAAATATTTCTCGATCTAACATGCTTAGTTGTGTTTCGTCACCTTGTATATTAGATCGTGAACTCGAGCGTAAGACTTAACCATAAAAAACCCTCACACGTATTATTGGCTACAAATTGATTCAAGACATCAAGATCCATATAGAACTTTTTTCATAAGAATGTGCTTTGGAAACTCATGATTTGACGATTTTTGGATGTATTGTTTGAACCGCTTTCACACTTCATGAACGTAATTCTCAGGTACCTTTTTGGAGTGAAATATCTTGTCTCACAAGTCTGCCTTTTTTATTTTTGGAGTAAACCACTTCTTCAAGAATATGCTCACCAACTCCATTCATGTGGTGATGGAGTTTGGTGGCAAGTTGTGGATCAAAGTTCTTACTTCTCCCGTGAGGGAGTACTTGTATACCCTCGATCTAATAGCGATGTTAGAGACTTTACCCAACTTATGTATCACACACTAATAAAATTCTTCAAGTATTAATGAGAGTTATCATATGAAGAATTATGAAATAGCCCATTAAATACCTGCATCAAATTTAAAAGATCAAACATTCCCTTGAGGTGTCACAATAGCATTAGTGTAGTCAATTTCCTAGTCCAGATCAACATATATGTTCAATTTTTTTATCCGAATCAACTTGTTGTTGTTGTTGTTGTTACGTCCATTTATGTGACCTTTGCCCAATAGACTCATATTTACGTAGTGATAACCTGAGTCACAACCAAAACAATCAAAGTTATTCTCCGGCCAGAAAAGAAAGAAAAGAAATAAAAGGAGATTTATTTAATTGTTTTGTGTATCAAGTTCTCATCTTTGATTTATGCAAATAAAATGGAAAAGAAAACATAATCAATGAAGTTATTCTTCAGCTGATCGAAAATTTTAAGAAAAGTAATTATTGATCCAGTTGGAGCAAACATTCTCTGATGAAAATGGAAATTTGCCTAAAAGTGAAACTGACAAATACTGTATTTTTGGCAATTTAATTTCTGTGATTTCAATGTGACTCAATTGATTTATTGGCAATTGATTTCAGGAAGAACATGAAAAAGGGTATTGCTATCACTATGTTAATGGATTAGTTTAGCTTCTTAGTTGTGTTATGTTAATTTATAAAGTACCCTCAAATTGCCAAAGCAGAAATGTTGACTTGTTGCCTTCTTTGGCAATCGAACTCCCTTTTATAAGATAATAATAATAATACCTCATGTCCAGCCCTGTTATGTTATATATAAGTGAATAAATGACATATAATATTTTTTATTCAAATTCATGGTATGTTACTTCAACTCATCCCCACACAGTTATCTTCTCCGTCATATTCCCTTTTAAGGTCTTTTCGTCACATCTATTCTAATTTGATTGTCTTCTTCGTTGCACCCTTCTCATTTATTTATTTGATTTGGTGTTTACAAGTACGAATGTAAAATTTGAGAAGTTATAATGAATGCGTGAAAATCTAAGTGATTATATTATATACACGAAAACCACTGATAGCAAGAAGCTTGAGAAAACAATTAGAGCAGTAGCGACTGAAAATAGAGAAGAAGGAGGGAAAAGAAATAAAATAAAATAGGCTAAAGAAGTCTCTCATGCGTCACTACTGACTATGATACACTCACTTTGCCACACCAACAAAAACTGTTAAAATGACATAGCGAAATCGGACATAAGATGTTAAAAATGATTAAAGCCTAATTAAAATATTTAAGTGAAAAACTTTAAATGGAAGCTAATGAATTCCGCCCATATATATATATATATATATATATATATATATGACATATAATCTTTTTTATTCAAATTCATGGTGTGTTACTTCACCTCACCCCCACACATTCATCTTCTCCGTTATATTTTTTCTTTTAGTTTTTTTTGCTGTACCCATCCAAATTTCATTGTCTTCTTCGCTACAGCCCCTCCTATTTCTTCGTTTGATTTGGTGTTTACAAGTGGAATGTGAAATTTGAAAAGTTATAATGAATGCGTGAAAATTCAAGTGATTATATGTACATGTGAGAACCACTAATAACAGAAGCTTGGGAAAACAATTGGAGCAATAGTGGCAAAAAATAGAAAAGAAGAAGGGAAAATAAATAAAATAAAATAGGCTAAAGAAGTCTCTCACGCTTCATTAGTGACTGTGATACGCTCACTTTGCCATATCAGTAAAAAAATATTAAACTAACATAGCAGCATCAGACACAAAATGTTAAAAATGAATAAAGTCTAATTAAAATATTTAAGTGAAAATTAATGTTAACTTCAAATGAATTCCACCTCCATAATGATAAAAAAAATATATAAAAATAATTTACTTGTCTAATTTGAAATTCAAATTGATGATTTCCACAAAACATTGGATAACTTATAATCTTTTTAATGTAAATAATCCATCAATCAAACAGTGTCTATAAAGTTAATTAATGATCAAACTTTACCACTATTGTAATCTACTCCACCCCACCCCACCCCACCCCGAAATATCAAAACAACAAAACAAAAATAGACAGACACAACACACAAATCTCTCTGTTGTTCTGTTTTTCTTTGGTTCGTCTTTCTTCTTCCTTGTTCTTCTTCATAAAAAAAAATCTACTTTCACAGCAGATTATTACCCCTTTTAGATCTCCTATTTGACTCCATTAATGAGTTGAAACCAAGTTATACCCTCGATCCGAGTTGAACTCAGTTCTTGGTACTATTTCTCTTGTCATATTCTGCAATGTTGGGTTCCTTTTCTTGAACCCCTTTACAACAATGTCGGCTTCACTTGCTGCATTTGAACGTCCACGTATCGGTACTTCAAATACGGTAAAGTTTTTAACTTTTCTTTCAATTTTGTGTTTTCTTGTTTTTTATTTTTATTTTTTATTTTTTATGTTTATGATGGTCAAAATGAAATTTTTTGGGACTTTTTGATATGGGTTAGGTTAGAATTATCAAAGAATAATTTGGGTCGATGAGAAATAATATGCTTGACTTGAGAAAAATTATGTTTTGTTGGAGTGATACATGTTTTAATCAAATAGATAGGAGGGAAAATGGAAGGAAAATTATGGTTTATTTGTTAAAAAGTTCAGGATTTTTTGTAATTGAGTTGTGAGTTGTTTTAACCTGATAAAGTTAGAATAGAGAAGGAATTGTTGGGTCACTGAAATATCAATTGTAGTCAAATTAGTAAACAAGAACAACATACCCGGTGTAGCCCCACAAAGTGGGGTTTGGGGAGGGTAGACTAATTAAGAGGTAGAGAGGCAATTTCCAATAGACACTCAAAGAAGTAATGGAAGTGAAAGCATAACAAAACGTTCTATAGTCAAATAAGTACTATTTGAGAAAAATGGGACCTTTCTTGGGATTGGATTTGAGTCAATTTCATGTCATTGTGTAGTCAATGATGGTCAAATGACCCTTCGGGGTGGCCCAATGGTTTGGGCTTGGGAGTTCCATGTTGGAGGTCTCAAGTTCGAAACTCCTTGCCAGCGAAAGCAAGGGGTTTGCCTTTTGGGTTGAGCTCATCGCACCGGGATTGCCTAGTGCGGGTTACCTCTCCTATGTGGTTTGCGAGCTATTGCATAGGAGCGGAGGTTTTACCCTGTGCGCACCTAAAGGGTAGCGGCTGTGGGTTTTCCTTGTCATAAAAAAAATAAAAATGGTCAAATGATTTTCATTTAGAAACAATATGGACCTTCCTCCTACCTGTTAGAGAGGTGGTATCTGATAGATCCTCAAAGAGGTAATGGAAATGAAAGCATAACAAAGCGTTCTATAGTCAAATTAGTACTGTCTGAGAAAAATGGGACCTTTTTGGGATTAATTTAGAGTCAATTTTGGGTTATTGTGTAGTCAATGATGGTCAAATGATTTTCATTTAGAAACAATATGGTTCTTCTTTCTCTTGTTTTTTGGATGATGGGAGCTAATACGTGTATTCCCAGAAAATAAGTTAAAAAAAGTGAAGCAAATTATGAGACTGAAGTCATCTATAGTAAAATGACTTTCATTTCAGGAAGTTAGGTTATTTTGATTCCGTTTGCAGTTGTTTACCCAAAAGATTAGCTTATGAATGAGAATTGGTCAGTGTGAATACAACTATAGTCACCTCATATGATATGCATTAGACATTATGATCTACTGATTGGAATTACACCTGTTTAACCAAAATTTAAGTTAGAATTTAGTGCAAGATTTGGTCTTTCTGAAGTCAATTTCAGCCAATGATTGTGATTAAGAAAATAGGACCATTTACCCAGAAATGTTTTTGAGTCAATATGATTGAATGACAGTCAAATAATCTTCATTCAGAAACTAATGATTCTCTTATTAGGTTAGATTTGGTTTACCCTATAGGTTGTAATTTGGAAGAAATAGGATAAGTATGTTTGATACATATTTTGTATTTATTGGGGTCCAAAAAGAGAGACAGTTTTTGGATTATTGAAATATATATATATATATATATATATATATATATATATATTGTGTATTTTATTCCCTTAAAATATATTCTGTGTCGTGCCTGAAATTTATGAACATGTATCTTTCTTTTAGCTGGGAACTCGTCTCATGCTAAAAGGAAGAAACATCACCTTGAACTCTTTTACATCTGGATCATGACCCCAGCCTGTATTGTTTGGTGTATTTGGAATGAAACAAACAGGAGATTTTTCGATGGAGTTTCAACTCCAATTTGTAAGCTTAACACTAGTTGTTTGGTTAACCTTTTTAGCTGGGCTTACTCTTCCCCTGTAAATAACTTAGATCACTACCTGCATTTTGTCAGCTCCTTAGCTCTGTAAGCTTTTTGTTCTTACTGAGCTGAAAGATCCCCTTTTGTATCTTTTGCATCTACTGGATGCTTAATGAAATCTCACTTCATAAAATAAAACTTTTTTAGATGTTATATAATCAGGGAAATAAAAAGGCAAGCTATGTATTTGCTGCAAGTTTTTTTCAATTTCTTGCTAAACATAATCTAATGGAAACTCCAAAAGGAACGCCCGAATCGACATGTAACTGTTATTGATTACAAGTATGAATTTACATTTTAAGGGCAAGAATACAATTCTCTTCTTTTCAAATAGAAATAACTCTGGAGCAAACTATTTTTGATAACAATAACAGGTGAACAAATGATGACCTACAACTCAATATCTGTCAAGTACAATTAGAAACTTTTATGTATAGTTCACCATTATGCAAAATAAAAAAAGGAACACTTTGTTGTTTATAGTTCGCTGGATTTGGCAAGATAAGTTATAGAAGCTAGTACATCAGAGCTGGAATGGCTACCAAGATTAAGCATGCAAACATGTGATAAGATTATAGGTCTTTTCTTCTTCACATATCATTGCACCATGTAACTAGTGGCCCACGAGGAATAGAAAGAAAATCTCTGTGCCATCAATGGCTTTTTCACTAATCTGTTTTTTTATCAGTAATAAGAAGATATTATTGAAGAAAGAATATCACTAAGCAAGTGCTTCAAAACATAGTTAAAAATTGTGCAAATCCCGGATCATATCTAATGGCATCGATATCATGTACAAATACCAGGTTGCACCAACAAGCTAACAAAAAAAGAGTTCTCAATTTAAGGCTAAGTAAATTTCTTGATGAGCCTTCAAAATTTTGTAGTTTCTTTTGGTCCAAATAGTCTACCAGATTGCAATTGGAATGGTGTTCCAGATTTTTTTTTGACTGATTATTGAGTCCTCTTTACACTTTAGAAACTCCAGGTGGAGTTTGGCATTCTACTCCCAGAATGGCAAAGCCTTGCAGTGTATGAAAAGATGACAGACATCTTCATGGTGTTCGTCACAAAGAAGGCATCTGCTACAGAGTTGGAGACCGAAGGTTTTACTGGGTGAGACAGACCTATCTAGCCATGAACCAAGTGAACCAAGGTACCTTTAGGAGTACTTCTTTGTGTCAAATCTTTTACCATGGCCAAAATTCTCTATCATCATGTGCAGACAGCTACTTATAGCATGATTTGACCCAAAAAATTACCACCTTGCTGATCCCTACAGTATTCAAGTGCATCTTTGATTGGTCCAGTGAAGTGTTACCTAGTACAAATTGTAGCTCACAAGTATTTCCCAATCATTCAAATTTGTTCTGAGAAGGTGATCCCAGCCTTGTGCAGTAGATATTACCACATTATGAAGAGAAGAAATGCCATAAATTTCATGAAACAGATCTTTTGAAGGAGAGTGCCCAACCAAGTATCTTCCCTAAATCTAATTTTCCTGCTGTTTCCATGTAAACAAACCAAAATTTTCATTTAACTTGCTCCAGAAAGAGTGTATCTGCTTCAAGATTCCTACTTCATTAGGAGCCTTTGAACCTTTTGTTAACTAAGGACTTTAATAGGAGAATGTTTCAACTACTACCTGTCACCAAAGTGCGTTTTCCTCCTGGGTGAACCTCCAATGCCTTTTTAACAGTGTAAGCTTTTGCTTTAAAGTCTTGATCCTGAGGCCTCCACTGTTCCTGTTCCTACTTGGATGACATTGATGAGACGGAAAAACTTTTTTAGTTTATTCCCTTGCAAAAGGAAATCGCTTCTCAACTTGCCCATTCTTTTCAAAACCAAGCCTAGGGTGGGGAAGAGAGACATGTTGTATGTCCTTACAAAAAAAAGAGTGACATGGTGTATGTGGGTAGAATGACGAGGCATTCTCATTCAACTCTTTCATTATCCACATTAGAAAGGGATTGGAATAGCAGTTGAGTTCCTCAGAATTAAGGAAACCTTCACCTAATAACGACCTTCTGCACCGGTCTATCGATCGAGCTACAAGCTTCAGGGGTCCTATGAGAATCCAGTTCTCTGACGGACCTCAAACACAAGGTAAAAAATTTACTTGAATTTGTTTCACTTTTGAGAAAACAAAAAAACATAGTCACTGGGTTGTAGCCATGAGATGTTGCTTGAACAATAATCATGAGAACTTATCGAGAAGCCATCAATAAAGTTATGTTTGTCAAAATTTCACTGAAATCGTTGCCATAACTATCACTAAAACAGAGACTTGGAGTTGCTGAACGATCGTTGGAAAAACATAGTGATGTCGGAACAGTTTCCAGAACAAGGTGCGTTGCCACTAGATTGATCACCGAAAATTGGCAACAACAGTAAAATTATAAAAGAAGGAGAAGCAGCATCCAAGGATGTACATGGGGGTCAATGAAGGTGGAATGAGAATCATGGGCATACATAGTGGTCGATGTAGGTGGAATGAAGATCATTGGAGAGTAGCAATCAAATTCTAGTAGAGGCAAAAAAATTATATTATTACTTGTCATATGTCTAAATCTTGGTGGATAAAGTTATCCTATATCTTTACTGGTTTGGAAGGTGCACACAAGTTGACCCAAAGACCACTTTATTCGAAGAAAAGTAGAAAAAGAAAGCACAAAGTAATAATGAAAAATACAAAAAAGAAATATTTAAAAAGAAGAGAACTTTTTGACTGGTCATTAGATAAAAGCTACTTGTATCTACAGAGGCTTTGATATTACTTGAATAATTTTTGTTGATAAAGGATACCATGTAAATTAGTTAGAAAAGAGGAAGGATGTATTGATGATTTGATGAATAGAACACGTACAAATTTATAGGTCTCAAACAGGATATGTATATGTTTTTGTCCAATGTGTGAAATATCTAGTTTAACAACTTATAACCTGACATCCTACTTACAATTACTTTACAACTAATGACCACTTAGGTCCTCTAGTCAGTTCCCTATAAGACATCATAATTGTTGATGCAGACCTGTGTTTGATTTCACTGGAATTCAGAGATGAGAACTAGTTTCCTATTATCTTCTTATTTTGAGGTTCTAGAGCTAAGATGGATCTTATTTTTGTGTAATGTCTAACCTACTTGTCTTTCCTGTTATTATCTTTTTGAGAAGTGAATCAATTTTATTAATATTAAGCTGCACCAAGTAGGTGCAATGATGAACAAGCAAAATTGAGTCCCTGGATAAATGCAGGGAACTTCTAACACACTAACCATGTCATATACAAATAACAACTTACACAAAAAAGCCAAACAATTACAAGTAATTATATTTGGACCCGTTTGGCCATAAATTTTTCACTTTTTTCCGGAATAATTTTTCACTTTATTTAAATATCCTTGTTTGGCCATGAAAATTCCAAATCTAACTTGAAGTTGTATTGCAAATTCGGAGAACAACTTATAACCTGTTTTTCAACTTACATTTCACTTTTGAAGTTGTATTTAAGTACATTCAAGCATGAACATTATTCCAATATTCTTTGTAAAAAGTATAACCAAACACAATTCCATCTTCACCTCCAACTCCATAAATTCCAAATAAAGTGAACAATATTTGGAATCTATGGCCAAATGCCTACTTAAGCTTGTAAATAGGTTTTGCCTTGCTTTCGTACCACATTTGAAGAGATCTCTTTGGTAAATGTTTTTGAAAACAGATGAAACCTTTTCTTCAGCTTTCCTATTACCAACTCCTTACTTTGATCATATTGTTTTTATTGCACTTCTGTTTTGCCTTTCTATTACTAACTTATTTTGAATCTTGTTCAATTTAATCGAAATTGTCTTATCTGATTAGGGAGTTGTTTCACGGTTCATGGCTTTTCCCCTGTTTCATGAATCATGTATATTCCTTGTTATTCATTCTTGATACTGTTGTTCTAGTGTTGCTTATTATTTTTTGAATATTTATTTTCTCTTGCTTTTATCTTCTTCTTGATGAGATAAAAGATCTGTTCACGACGTCATAAGATCATTGCTCCTTTATGTAATGCCTTCATCCAGAATCAAATAAAGTCTGAACAAATGAAGTTGCTGCCATTTAGAATTCAGAAATATGCAGAGCTTGACAGCGCTGAACTTCAAAATCCAACATTATGCCTTTGTTGAACTATATGAAGATAATAGTCTCCAAATCTTATAGTTCATTGTTTTTAATTATACTTTCTTCACGAAGACAGTATTGCCTCTTCTTTAAATGCTTCTAATCTTGCTTTACAATTAGAATTCTTGGGCTTCAAGTTTTTAACTGGCGCCTCTTTGCAGGTTTTCAAGAGCGGGTCGCTGTTTATCTCTTCAAAAGGTCCGTAAAGCTTTTCCAGTTTCCTTGACACCTTTGTGTTTTGATGATTGTTATGCTGGTCCCTCATGATTTGGCGTATTTCTTATGCACTAGTTGGTTATAACTTTGTCAACAAGCTTTTACTTGATAATGACTTTATGTTATATATAAATCCAGGGCTACACTTTTTTTCTAGTCAGTAGAAGTTCAACAATATCTGTTAAGATAAAAGACTAAATTTGTTGTTCTTCTCAAAAGGCTCGTCTGATCATTTGAGGATCTTAGATTTTGTTGTTGAAGGAATTTTGGAATATAATTAATTTAGAAAGCTGAGGTTCTTTTCCTTGTGGTGGGTAGTGAGTGGGGGATGCAGAGAAATCCAGTATGACGGCTTTCAGAAGAAAGGAAAGGGATAGTCCCTATTGACCCTGATCTATTTGGTTTTGATTCTATATTGATAGAGACAAACATGCAAATGTTAGTTATGAAGGTGCAAACCTGGGAAAATTTATGATAAGATTGAAAATAAGAGAGCAGTGTGCAAGTAGAGAAAGGGCCCAAAAAGTACTCTAGTAGGGAAAATGCCCTCAGGCACAAAATCCAAGACCACCAACTGAGGTCCCTTTTGGCTCAGTTCTGTGTCATCGAGAAGCACTGAGGATAGAGAAGGAAGAGGATTACCCACTGGTCCATAATTTAAATTCAACTGGTGATGTGGGTCCCCCAAAGGAGCATGTGGAAAGCTCAGGGGTATTAAAAGCTTTAGTTGACCAGCTGTGTAAAGAAATTGGGCCCTCTTTTGATTAAATCTCTTGGGGCTATGGCTTTTAGTTCCGAGCTCAAAGCTTCAGGAGTGGCTCCGCCCAAGATTAAATTAACAGCAGAGCCTTTCTTAGACTCTATTTCTCTTGCAAAGAAAGTAGCAGTCTCTCAGCACCTGAACTCAAAGGAGATGTGAGGATATCAATGGGAAGATGAGGCAAAGAAGAAATATGCATGCAATTATCTGAAGTTGCTATGCGTAGGAGATGGAGGAAAAATATTCGAGAGTTGACACATAGGGGGATCAAAACATACAGAAGCAAAGGGAGACAACAACAACACCGCATAACTCTAATCAGAACAAGGAGGTGGGAGAGTTTAATTTCTCGGAATCACTGATGGTAATGTATTCAGAACCTGAGCCTTTGCAGATTGACAATAGTGAGAAAGAGGAAGACTTAAACTCATCAGCTACTGCTTGGGTACAAGAAAACATGATAAAACTTGGTCAACAGTTTGGAGTAGACTTCAAAGTGTGCAAGAGAGAAGCTCTTCTTTTTCTGACAGAACTGGATCAGAGGAGAGAAAAGGAGAAGGGGCAGGGAGAAAGGGGGAAAGAAGAGTCAAGACTCGAGACAAACAATACAGTACCAACAGAGTTAAGGAATCTATTCTTTGATATGAACTTCAAGGATGGGGAACCTAGGTCTAGTGGGAAGATGTTAGCCTTAACAAATCAATGAAAGTAAAAAATTTCTATCATGGCATGTTAGGGAAGTCAATGGGGGGAGTAAAAGGGACATGGTCAGGAAGTTGTTGCACCAATGGGGGGGCTGATATCTATGTAGAGGTAGAAACTAAAATAGATTGAACCACCTGATTGTCTATTACAGAGTATATGGAGCAATAGATAGAAAGGAGAAATACACAAGGAGGCTCAGGGAAGTAACGGGGGTATTTTAATTCTTCGGGATAAAAGAGTGGGGATATGGGGAACTTGTGGAGATTGGCAATCAATGTATCACTGGGAAATTCAGAGGAGTCAATGATGACTTCAGTTGGAATCTCAGTGCAGTTTATGCAGACTGTAATAGGGAAGTCAAAAGAATGTTATGGGAGGAATTACAAACCATTAAAAACAGAGTCGATGGTCCTTGGTAGTATGTGGGGATTTCAATGTGACAAGATACCCTGCAGAAAGATCCAATTGCCACAGGATCAGTGGTGCCATGATTGGCATTTCAGCCTGTATTGAGGAGCTAGAGTTGGTTGACCCCTCTTTATTAAGGGGGTCAGGGGGTCATTCACTTGGAAAAGGGGGGGAAGAACATAGCAGTGCATCAAGAATAGATAGATTCTTGCACTGTTCATAGAGGCGGGGGGTGGGGAGTTGCTCAACATCAAACAGAAGTACTTCCCAAATTAACATCTGATCATATCCCAATAACTTTGACATGTGGGGATTGGGAGTGGAAGAAATCCTATTTCAAATTTGAATCTTGGTGGTTGGAGGTGGATGGTTTCAGAGACAGGGTCAAGGAATGGTGGATGTCATTCAATGTTGAGGGCAGAGCAGAGTATGTATTAGCTGAAATGCTAAAACTACTGAAAGGAAAATTGAAGTAGTGGAGCTAAGCTAACAGGGGTAACTGGACACAGAAAAGATGACACTCTCAATCAGATAGCAAGTTGGGAGAGGATACCTGAAGATAGGGCTCACACTGATTGTGTCATTCCAACATACGTTATTTTCAGCCCCCTAGCCTCCATCCCCACCACCCCACACTCTTACCCCAACCCCACCTCCCATAGTATTTGTCTAGATTATATACAAATGCTTTTAGGACAATATTTTTTGCTTACGTACCAAACACAAGAAAATAAGTAAGAAACCTACTTATTTTTGACAAAGAGAAACCTACTTATTTTCCTAGAAAACATTTCCCAAAAAAACAGTTTTCATAGGTAACATTTTCCTCATACTGCAGAACACACCCTAAGTTGGTTTATTATTGGGACCAAATTGATCTTGGGAGGAGACTTGCTATCCGAGATATAATTTGTATAATAATGGAATCATTAAAAAATAATGTCTACAATGGTTGAAAGTTATGTGCCATCCATTTTGTATGGAAACCTCTGTTTTTCCACCATTATCAGACCAACTTGGTCACTTGATATCCTAATTGTTAAATTATAACTTTCTGCAGGATTAGGTTGGAAGTCTTGGAAAAAGCGTTGGTTCATCCTTACACGTACATCTCTGGTCTTTTTCAAGAATGATCCTGTTAGTATAGTTTCTCACTTTGTTCTTTATTTCCAAAGTTGATTTTTTTTGTTCGTCTGGTTATTTGGTTGCATAATCTACTATTAAAGAAAAGAGAGAATCATAGCTTGTATTCAAGCTGATGATTTAATTCTAGAAAAAACAGCTAGTAACTACTCTTTCCTTCCCTTTGCTCTTCGAAATTTGATAGTTTAAATTTACGGAAAAAGGTAAAAAATATACTCATGTACTATGATGATTAGTTTAAATATACTCCTTGTCATACCTTCGGTCCAAATATACCCCCCCTCCCGTTATACTTTCGGTCCAGAATATACCCCTCTCATTATACTTTGGCACAAAGTTGTCCTTAGTTTTGATGAAGGGACATGCCCCCAAATTTAAATACCCGATTTTTTAGAAACCTAGCCATTTAACTCGATCCTACCTATTTTCTTTTCTTTTCATCATCTAATACTTCTCTTTCAATACCCAAAGCTTCAAAGCTTGTTTTTTCATGGTGGATTTTATTTATTTTTTTCAATTTTTTAAAAAAGAAGAAAATGATTCATCCAAGATTGTTTGTCAAACTACCCTTTAGAATGTGAAAGCTGTTGAAAAAAAGATAGAAAGAAATCCACCATAAAAGAACAAGCATTGAAGCTTTGGGTATTGAAAAGAGAAGAAGAAGATGATGAAAAGAAAAGAAAAGAAAATAGGTCAGATGGGGTTAAACGGGCAGGGTTCTATAAAAATCGGGTATCTAAAATTGGGGGTGGGTCATTCAACTTTGAGACCATCTCCAACTCATCTCTATTTTACTCTCTATACTCTATATTTGGAGAGTAAAATAGAGAATAGGGTCTCCAACCACACTCCAAAAAACCCTCTATTCTTCATTTTATAGAGAGGTGAATAGTAATTCTCTAAATTTGGAGAACTACTATTCATCCTCTCTATTACACTTTTTGATTGTTTTAATATTGTTTATATTATATAACATTTGTAATTAACATATTATAAATTATATAAAACCATTAATTAAGTCTCTAATATTCGTAATTATTTTCTAATGTAATATATATATATATTATATTAATTTTAATTTTATGTTAATTTATAATTTTTATTAATGAGGTAAAAAAATATTTGAGATATGAGTTAGTTTTATTATAATTTATAATTGTATTAAGAAAATAACCATCACAAAAATGAAAAGTGCATGTGTTAAGCGAGTAATTAAATCCAAAACATCTAAAAATATTATTATTGACTAGTCTACTACATCCCGAATTAACAATTTTTCGGATTTTTTTTTCGTCACTTTAAATATGTAATTGAAAATTATAATTATTCATCATTATGAAGAATGCACAAAATTTAAATGATAATTCAAACAATCTACGTTTATGATATAGTGACAAATTAGTAAACTACACTTGTTAATGAGCATGCAAATACTTGATGCAATAGTAGAACATTTATGGGAGCAACATAATAATCTTGAAAGTTGATTATTTATGTAAAATTTAAAATAAATTTTACAATGATGTAATATTTATGTAATTGTATTTCATGAATGATGTCACTTTTATTTGAATTGTCCATTATTATGTATAATAGATAATATTTACTTGTAATTTATCTTATTTAAAAATTTATGGTAAAATATAATCTTATATTACATATATAGGGGGATTATTTGAAAAAAGAGGACTTATATTATGAAATAAGAAAATAAAAATATTATATAATATTGAGGAAAGAGAAGACTCTTTTTTTTAGAGTGTAAAATAGATAATTGAGTTGGAGTTGGTTGTCCAAATATAGAGAATCTCTCTATTTGATTCTCTATATTTGGAGAGTAAAATAGAGAATGGGTTGGAGATGCCCTAAGCTTGACATGTCTCCCTCAGTCAAAATAAGGACAAATTGTGCCAGAGTATAACGAGAGGGGTATATTTGAACCGAAAGTATAACAAGGGGCATATTCAAAGTATTTCTGATAGTACAAGAGTATATTTAATGAGTGACTTTGTTCTCTTCAATTCATATCAATTACCATTGGTATGCCCAACATAGATATTGTCTTGTGATTATTTCTTGAATCATCTTTCTATAGATGGAACATGTGTACTATATGGGGTTTTTATGTACAAGTCAAAGCCAGTTTATGGAATGATTATTTCTTGCATCACCCATTGATCAAGACTTGGGTTAAAAATAGAATATAATCAAAGGTAAGGATCCAATAGGCAATAGTAACTGGTTGGGTTACACTAGTTATATAGGGATACATGTGATGTTTAGAGAACCATTAATTTTTTTCTTAAATGGAAGTAATTTAATATTGGAATGAAATGGACTTGCATAGCGTGTAGTGAATTAAGAGAATTTCTATGGCCGACTCCAACTGGCTAGGGACTGAAGTGATTGAATTTTGAACCTTTCAAATACTGAAAAATCTTGGAAGGCTGTGAGAACTCTTAGTCTAATTTTGCTTCTAAATGTTAATTTGGATGTTTAATGTCGGGAAATCTCATTTTCTCTCCATGAATTTTTTAGCTTTTACCTTTGAAGCTTTTACTCTTGTTGATTTTATCATCTAGACTCTACTAATTCATTTTGTTCCTCATATAGAGTACACTTCCACAGCAAGGAGGTGAAGTGAATCTAACTTTGGGAGGAATTGACTTGAATAATTCAGGGAGGTAATAAATGAGTCATGTACTTGTTATATTTAGCTCGTGTTTGGACATGCGATATGAAGTCATGATTTTAAATCATGATTTGAAATCAGCGTTTGGACATTGCGATTTGGGATTATAGTTTGAAATAATCTCAATTTCTCCAAATAGCATGATTTGGGATTCCACATCATGATTTCAACTTCTTTAAATGTAATACTTAACCCTTAAGTTTCTATTTTGTAAAAAATACCTATCACTTTTAGATTTTGTAAAAAAAGTCACATGCTTGGCGTGAAGAGATTGTTTGTACCATGTGAAAAGATTATATTAAAAAATAGCTAGTTACTACTTTTGTTGACAAGTAAATAATTTTTTATAAAATTATGTGTATATGAAAGTTTGTAATCGCAAACATTTATTTATAAAAGGAACATGGAGATATGTGATTTATCAATGCGGGGCCTTAGGATATTCCGACGTCTTGTTTATGGACTATAATTTTTTCATTTGGTAAGATTATATATAAGAATTGGGACAATTTTGATAGTTTTCACCACTTGTGGGATATTTATGTTATGAAAAAAATACAACTTAAGAAATTCAAATTGCATCTCCAAACAAAACTTCAACTTCATAACAATTTGATTTCATATTATGATCTCAAATCATAATTTCATACCACATGTCCAAACGGGCCTATAATTTGTTCAGAGTCTGTCTTTCTCTTACTACAATTCCTTGATATTCAGTGTTGTTGTTAGAGAAGATAAAAAGCTTTTGACCGTACTATTTCCTGATGGACGTGATGGGCGAGCTTTTACTCTTAAGGTACTTATCTCGCTTTTCTCTCTCTGTCTCTCTTCTAAACAGGAAAATCATCTCAGAAACTGTCGATGCATGTGACAAGTGATATACCTGGAGGGGTTGGGAAGCAAAAAGAGCTGCTTCTTTTCTATATAAATGAACCCTCCATGGGTTACTTTACACTGGTCTATTTCATACTCTCTAACTTTAGGATTATAGAAAACTGAACATGCAACTTAAAAAAGTACTCTGAACTGATGTTAGATAATTTTTTAATCTGAAAAACCTATAATTAGGCTTATTATCATCTTACATGTGCCTGATGAGTACATATGTATGAAGGACGCTATAATTAATGTAGGAATTACTCTAAAATGACTTGAGTTCTTCCTGCATCTCTTCTTCACTTGCAAGTAGTGTGTATGATTCCTGTCTCCTGCCACATACATCAAGCTCCCATGCAATTCTGCTACATTATACTTATTCCTGGATCATACATTAGTAGAAGTCGTCTTTTGAGCTTTTAACTTTGAACTGCAGGCAGAGACATTGGAGGATCTGTATGAGTGGAAGACAGTCCTAGAGCATGCTCTTGCACAAGCACCAAGTGCTGCTCTTGTTATGGGACACAATGGCATTTTCCAGAATGACACTGGTGATTCTATTGAAGGGTCTTGCCATCAATGTTAGTTGCTCTTGCTGCAATCTGCCAAACTTTTGTGTTCACATCTTCAATGCTCCAGATGAGATTGGCTGCTATGTCCAAATGAAACTGCAGCTTTTCCCTGTTTATTGTCAGGGCATAAAGATCTGACCTGGTTTCTTTTAATTCAGGGAGGGATAAACGCCCTGTCAAATCTCTAGTTGTTGGAAGACCGATTTTGCTCGCCTTAGAAGATATAGATGGAGGCCCATCATTTCTGGAAAAGGCACTAAGGTTCCTTGAGAAGTATGGTAAGGCAATCATTGCCCTCCTGTAATCGGTTAAGAGTAATATCGAGATATTGTTTGCATTAAATTGCATGGTTAAACTTTAGTTTGATAACCTTTTTTGGTTGGCGTAGTATCTTCTTATGTTTATTGTTGTTGTTGTTTATTAATAAGGGGAAGTACATAAGTTGCTTCCTGAACTTGTCCCGAAAATCCAATTACACATCGAGGCTTTATGGGCAATCTCTTACCCTCCTAATCTTATTCAAAGTTAAACTAGAAACCCTCGAGACATACATAACTAGTCTCATGATGGAAGTTGTATTATACTCACTCTCTGACATTGCCATGTTAGATTGCTTTTTAATTTTCTTTTTTTCCCGCTTGTTTTTTTCTCCAGTATATCTTCATTTCCTTATATTTCTATATTACATGATAACTTTCCACTCCATCAAACTCTCTGCAATCACCTTATTTCACCCTTTCACCGCCATCAAGCTGCCACATTTCCTCCACTGCAAAACCCATAGCCGTATTTTCTCCATTGCAAAACTCTTGACCTCCATCCTATAACTCTCTCTCACTGGAAACCTCTCTGCACCTTCAACCTATATAGCCACTCCCCCCAACACACCAAAGTCTCACCTTTCTCTCCATGGACATATCTTATGTCAGGCAGCTTCCATCCACAGAAAACCCAGGACAACTAGTCTCCATAGACGCTGCTTTCAACCCCAAAGCTACGGCAGAAACCTTCTTCCTTCCTTCACCCATTCTTCAGGATCAAAAGTTATATTTTGCTGGAATAGCTTGTGTTGTACTGTTTAGATGGAGTACTGATCGAAAGCTTGTACTTTGCAATTGAATGTGAATGAACTGATATAATTATGAATTTTTAAGCATTCTTGTTTTGATTAATTCTACCTTATTTGTTGTCTAAAAATATTAAGTCAGGCAGGTGTGGTTTGATATTTCAATAGGTCTCATTAAAGTACTCCATAGAGGAAAAAAAAGAAGATTAGTCTTCCTTCTGTAATGATGTTTTTCAGAAGCAATCATTCTGCTGGAATTGTCTCTGGGAAAAAGGAATTAAAAGAACAGGAAAAAAAGGAAGTAAAAGAACAGGAAAAAAGGAAGAGAAGAAATAGAAGAAAAGAGGGAAAAAAATGGAAATCTGTGACTGAAGAAAGAGGTGAGACGAGGATGGGGAAGGAGATAAAGGGGGTGCAAAAGCGTAAGGGAAAGGATGATAGGGGTTGAAATGAAAGAGGTGGGCCCACACAACAGTGTAATAAACCAGTGTAAAGTAGCCTATGGTGGGAGCTGGAATTCTGGACTGCAGCAATCACATCTTGTTTATTACCTCCCAACAATGTGTGAAAAAAGCCATAGGATACCCATCAGGTTGTAGTTTCTTGCACAGAAAAACTCTGAAAATTGGTCATGCAGCTTCCATCTCTTCATAAAGGTCTCCTTAACTTTCAAAACCTCCTTTAAAGTCTCGCACAATCACCCCATCATTTTGTGACTAATTGTTCTTCTCATTAGATTTCTGGCCACGTTCTGTACATTCGTACCTCTCCTTGTCTCTTCTAATGATATTGTATTACTTAAAACCAAGTGTAAAGTAAATTATGTTATCCTCCATCTTAACTGGATAACACTCTTGGCAAATTTGGGGAAAGTGTTAAGGGCCTTAAGGCATGTACAGAGAATAAAGTACCTGGACCTAATGGGTATTCTATGGAGTTTTCACGCATTGTTGGGAGGCAATATACGAGGTTGCGGTAGCTGTCATGCACAATTTCTACAATCAGAAAATGTTTGAGAAAAGCTTTAATTCCACCATTATGGCGTTGATTCCCAAGAAGTTGGGATCCAAGGAGTTGAAGGTTTTTAGGCTTATTAGTCTAATGAGCAGTGTGTATAAGATCATCACATAGCTGTTGAATTAAAGATTCAAGAAAGTGGTAAACCAATTGGCGGAGAGCCAACAGATGACTTTCATTCAAGGCAGACAGATTGTAGATGCAAGAACAAAAAGAAAGGAACCTGGAATTTTATCCAAGTTAGATATTGAGAAGTTATATGATCATTTAAACTGGAACTTTCTGGTGGAAATTCTGAGTAAGATGGATTAGTTGGATCAAATATTGCTCAGTACAGTAAAATTTTCAATCTTGATCAATGGTTCTCCAGCTTGTTTCTTTCCTTCTCAAAAGGGTTATAGATAGGGTGATTCCCTTCTCCTTTCTTATTCATCATTGCTATGGAAGCCTGAATGAATATGTTAAAGACTGCTCAGTATAACAACTGGATAATGGGTTTTAAGGTGAATTTTAGGGCTGATGCCTGATAGTACTATAGAGATTTCTCATATGCAATATGAAGATTCACTTGTGTACTGTGAGGCTGACAGTGAACAATTGAAAGTGCTGAGGGTGATTTTCATTTTGTTTGAAGCCACATCTGGGTTGCACATTAACTGGAACAAAAGGTTTATTTATCCAGTTAATGAGGAATGAGATCCAAGCTTTGGTTGGAAATCTTGGTGGTTAAATTGGAGAACAACCTACAGTTATCTGGGGATGCCATTGGGGGCCAAGAGCAAGTCAAAAAGGATTTGGATTGGGGTCATAGAAAAACATGAAAAAAAGCTAACCAACTGGAAGAGTCAGTATTTATCTTTGGGGTAGAGTAATCCTAATCAATTCTGTATTTGATGCTCAAACTACTTATATGACGTCTCTCTTTCCTACCCGTGTAAATGTTGTGATGAGAATAGAAACCCTCAGAGGGAATTTCCTGTGGGAAGGGAATCGTGACAGAAAAAATTTCATTTGGTCAAATTGAATGCTCTCACAGTTAGCAAGAAGCAAGGCGCTTTGGCAATTAATCATCTGAGAACTAAGAAGTAAAGTTGATGATGAAGATTGAAGTGACTTTGAGATTTAGTGCAGCAGAACAATCACTGTGGTAAGAGGTGATCAGGGAGAAGTATGGCATATAAAGAAAATGGATGTGAGAAATATAGAAAAAGAATATTATTGAATTGTTGTTGTATCTACATTATTATACATTGAGACCCTATTCCTATTCTAATAGGATTGTATAAACCTATTCATATTCTAACACTCCCCTCAAGCTAGTGCATACAATTCATGCACCTAGCTTGTTACAAATGTTATTAACATGAGGACCGATGAGGGGTTTGGTGAGATCTCTTCAAGTTGATCACTCGACTTCACAAAATTAATCAATCTCAATGTGCTTGGTCTTCTCATGAAATACTGAATTTGATGCTTAGTGTCGATAAAACACAGAGTGATAAAATTACAGTGTTGAAACTTCCCAAACCAAGCTTGCAAAGACTGTTTCAGACCATAGAGTGACTTACATAATCGACATACAAGGCTACTAAACTCTCCCTGAGCAACAAAGTGCTCAAAATCTAGTATAAAGTATATGGATCATGTTGGAATCAATAGATGAG
>JAJOOR010013375.1:0-39418 GCA_036250505.1 Solanum acaule | reverse complement strand
AAGACCCATGAAATTGAAGAAGAAATCAGTTGAAAACCCATCTTCTAGCTTGAGCTTCATCAAGGTCTTCAATGGAGTTTTTGAGAGAATCTATTTTGAGAGGGAAGGGTCAATTTGAAGAATGGGGTCTAATTTTAGGTTTTGGGGTCTTAACCAACTTAAAATACCCTAAAATAGGTATAATAACCATTTATAATAATTCCCCAAAGTACCTAAACTACCCCTCACTTGGTTGGACCTTTTTAAACAAGTCAAACTTGAGTTTTATTTTCGCAGATTTCGTCGGGAACAAGTTTGCGACTTGGAGGTGCTCCCACAAGTTTTCTGGAAATTAAATTCGAGACAGTAGAGTCCGCAACATGTCCGCGACGTGGACCAAACTTTTGGCCCTTGGTGGAGCTAGTCCGCGACGAGACATGCTCCCTCCAAGCACAACTTCAAGCTGCCTTGGCCAAGGTTGGGGTCCTCCTCGGGGACCCTTAGGGTGGCCCCTGGGGTGTCTTATCCGAACGTTTTGATCCTAAAAACATTTATTAAGACACTAGGGTCACCTCCACTGATTTTAGACTCCAAAAAACACATAAAAACATGAACAACATACAAGCACACACCAACACGTAAAAGACTAGTTTTCGAACGTCTTGGTCATCCCTTGACGTTTGACTTCCAAACTCTTTAAAGCTGACTAAAAAGGCTATTCTTCATTATTTTAACAAGTTATAAATGCATAAAACCCATGTGAGGCTCTACTTTATCCTACTTTATTTTGAGGGTCGTTACATCATCCATCGTTTGTTCCCTTTTGTGATGTTCAATCAAGCAAAGCAATACTACAACTAAGATTAGTAAAGCTAAAACTAAGGAAAACATAAATTCTTGCCAATGATCCTTTGTGTTGACCTTGTTTATGATTTATGATTTTTCTTTAAAGGTTTTACTATGCTTAGCTTTATTATGATCATATTTTACCTTTTCAAGCATATCTCTCATACTTAGTGCATTCCATGTACTAGTGCATACTTGTGCCTACATTGTTTCACTATTGTAGGGTCTATTGATCTTCCTACACCTGCTCATGGTTAGTTGACTTGCCCCTTTCTAGTTCAAGAGCTGGTGAGTCCTCATGTTCCGAAGACCATGTTTCCTATATATCATTGTCATTATGATTTAGTTTTCTGACATTGTACGTGGTGTATGGGTTACATCTCGACCACTTGTTTGATATAATAGATGACTTGTCAAAAATATGTTAGAATTTCGCTTATATGTTAAATGCTATACTTTGATATGAACTCTCTTATTTATATTATATTGTGTATATGTATGTCAAGTGTCTTGTGTATGTCTCTCGGGGTTTAATTCGTCATATCACGTCTAGGGTGTACTTTGGATTGTGACAACAAATGTGGAGGGGACATGAGATGTTTCACATGATCTTTCCGTAAGTTTAGATGCTGACTATCAAATTTCCTTCATCTCATTTCACAACAAAACAAATGGTCAAGTAGCCTATGGTCTATTAGTGTCAGCCTCAATCTGAAATTATTTTCCTGCCGCTTTCTTTCTCTGTTTATTTTTGGTGACATAATCAACTACTCATTTTTTTCAATGGAATAATTGACTTTGCTTGATCTACTCAATTATCTTGCTTGTATATTTCTACCCCAGTGAGATTGCACAACCTAGTAATAAGAGAAGAAAACATAAGTGTGAGACTATCTTTCTTCAAATACTCCTTGAACTCCTAGAAAATCATGTGAGCAATATTCAGCAAAATGTTGTCAAGAATGCAAGCAACCACTTAGGCTCTCAATACTGTGATATTGAATACATTTCCGCATGAGGAGACTCAGCTACAAATAAGGGGTATTCAATTCTTTGATTTGCAATGAACTCTCTGAAGGTGTTGTCTCTCTTTGTGACAACTCAAGGTGCCATATTGTTCGGACATATATCACACACCAACTAATTATCTAGAGCACAATTTTGTGGTCTAAACAATGTGATGTCAGGATTTTATAATTGATAGAACCTATTGATTGCTTCGGCTCCAATATTTATCATTTTACCTTTTGTTTTAATAATTGGAGTTGCAAATCTAACCTCTTTGAGGTCTATGTAATATTATATTACTCATTATTCATTACCCTTACAAGCGTCAGCTCGAAAACATACATCCCATAGATACCAAAAATTGATAAAAGTTAGGAAGAGCTTTAGCCACTCGATCAAGTCTAATTTCTCTTATAGGGAACAACTTCTTTTTTGCAAAGTTAGAGTAATAACATCTCTCACATTTCAGATATAAATTGAGTTTGAACATATTCATCCTCAAATTCCAAAGGGTCCTCATGCATTGCTTAACCTGAGTTAGCGTTGAATTTTTACTTTTGATACCTAAACCTATCTTATTAATTTGAATACTCTATATAAGCATGTAATACAGTTCATTGTGATTCATCTAAGCAAAAAAATTTGATCCAAAATTCATTTGGAGTGATCTGCATAAAGTTGCTATGTTTGAGCTTGTCAGAATTTTGCCTCAGATACCGCATTTGTGGTCAGATAACCATAATTATGGTCACCGCAAAAGTGATAAAATGTCAACAATTGAGGTATCAAAAGAATTTCTCATGAGTTGTTAAAGTGGCCCTCTCACTTCTAATGTGATGACCACAAAAGTAACAGAGGATCTACTAATATGAAACTTTATTTTCCAACATAGCCACTTCGACCCAAAAACTAAAACTATTTGTACAAATACTTTTGATACAGACGTTTGATCCAGCTTGACACTCAAAATCATGAAGGATACTTCAAATACAATATCAAATCAAAGATTGTTAAAGAATTTCTCCAATGATTTTATTAGATCCTTCATCAAGTAGTTAATGGGCATACCCATTCTACAACATTAGAATAGGTGATGGGTACTCAAGATTTCCCCAATTGTTAATTTAAATAATGCTCACTCTCAAACACCTTATCAACAAGCAAATAACACAAATATTTATCATTTCAATCAAGAAAACACAACCCAATTATTCCCTAAACATTAGAAAAAAAAATTGAGGAGAAGAAGAGACTCTTATAAAATTAGAATTGTAAGTGTGAACACCTAATTTTTGACCGAATATAACATTTTACACTATTTTATTACTGACATATTTCTTTAGATTTAAAATTCAATATTTTGATTTTATATTTTATTTTAGTATGTTTATTTTAAAAGAATTGAAAACAATAAAAATAGAATCACATTTTAGGGTAATTTTGATTTTTCAAAACAAATACAATTACAAAAAATATATGCTTTCTTTTCATCGAAGATAAAAAAAAAAACCAGTGTTTCTTAATTATGTTTTTAGATTAGTTATTTAACTATCTTTTATTTTTGTTGATTCAAAATAACTAACTAATATTTTTATCAATAAAATATATTTATCAAAAATCAAATAAAAATAAATAATCCTAAAGCCACCCCACTAACCTAAGCCACCCTATAATCCCACTCACGTGCACACAACACGTGATTTTTTTTTCTTTTCTTGGCTCGTCATCTGCATACAAATGCACATTTTTTAAAGCCACAAGAACATAAATATACGGGGAAGTAAAAATAAAAAACAAACAAAAAAGAACGTGAGGAAAAAGAAAAAAACGAGAAGGAAGAGAAAAGAAAAAACTTGTGAAAAGGAAAAAATGTTTTTGTTCTGAAAACTAAGTTACATTTCGAGGTTTATTCATGGTTCAAGTTTGTGGCTCTTTAATGTTAATTAATAATTATTAACTTTTGAAATCAGTATATCCTAGCAGTTATTTTTTTGTGGTGAATCAAATTTCACGAAAAGGCTAATTTCTTGTATTGTTTAATAAATGTTTGTGCGAAACCTGATTCAAATTATATGCAAGTATTTAATATTCATCTGTTTTTATGTGATACTATTTTAATGATGTATATCGTGATTCATTTTTAAGAAATTTTCTTAATGTTAAAAAATATAAACATAATTGATTTTTTAAATAAAAATGAAGCGTAGTTCATACATGTTATTAGACATAAAATTATAATGACCCTTCAAGTTATTTCTATGTTTTCACATCCTGTTCATTGTTTATAGCATTTCTATAGCAAGCTCAAGTTATTTATGACTTGCTAGGATTGACAGTTTGGTCACCTAGTCGTTAATTTAGTTTTTATGCGTGTTTTCATGCTTCCAAGCTTTTGAACCTTAAATGGTTATTTTTTATTAAAAGTTCAAGAAGATGGCCTCAAAATAAAATTTTGACTATTTCATCAGCTCTGGAAGGGTCATTTTTGGCTAGCAATCTAGTCGGCATGACTCTCGAGGCTTCTAGTGCTAGTCTCTAGATTAGGCATTTTAACTTTCAAGTTGAGGCCTAAGTTTGAATTTAGTAATCATTCTGAATAAACAAGCTCAAATTAGAATTATGTCAGTGTTGTTAACTCTGAAATGTTGTGTCTGGTCTAGAACGATCCTTTGTTCGGATACCGAGACTTTCGGGCATTTTCTAAGCATCCTTGTGGATTTTATCTTTAAATAGGGTTGGGTGTGGGACCCATATTCTGCCAAAACGGCCTCGTATGGAAATTCAGACTGCTGTGTTGATTTAGAACTATCAAATTTTATTGATTTGCATATCTCATTTGCATGCACGGGGTTCTGAACACTTTCGGAGTTACCGGGCAGAGCTCGGGGGACTTTTTGAGTATCCTGATGTTCGTGCAGGCTGCTTTTGCGTCTTTTGATTCTCTTAAAAGAAAGTCACTCTTGCGACCAAGGCTCTACTTAAGCTAGGCTAGCTAGTCAGCTGGTACCCTCTGAAGAAGCAATGTGTTCGCTTAAGTGGCAATCACTTTGCTGCCAGGACTCACATAAGTGAGACACATTTTTGTGGCCAGGAGCTTGCAAAAGCGAGGCCCGCCACTTTGAGGCATGTCGCTTAAAAAACGTTAGTGACCGCTTAAGCGCTCATTGGCCAGCTTTTATTTCAATTTTGGATGTGAATTCAAACATTAGTTGGTTATTAAATTGTCAATTTCTCCTCCATGCTCCAAGTTCAATAACTCGATGTCCTGGGTAATCATATTGGTTATGGCTACTTAGTTTTGTGACTGAAAGATTTTGGAGAACCTTTGTTTGAGGTAAATTTGCGAGTTTATAAGTTGCCTTGACTTGTTAATGTTGTAATCTGCCTATTTGTTAATTTTGTTGTTTTGATCCCCAAATTGTGTTCTATTTTAAAACACATGTTCGAGGTATTATTTAGGACTCTTTGATGAAGTCAATTTTAGAAAATTTGGTGCAGGTCCCACAATTCTCATTTAACTCTGAAATTGATTCATTTCCATTTTATGTGTTTTTGTGGTCTAAACGAACGTACATACATTGTGATTATCTAATTGATAGTGTGGCAAAGTTCGAAGGTCGTTCGTAAATGAACAGCTCTGTCCTTGTTATTTGCAGCGCACACGTTTGACCTACAGGTAGGCTACGACTTCCTTTCTATTTTGATTGAGCTTGAATGCATAAAGGCATTATGATTAGAGTAAATTGGGGGCAGGTACCTAGTTATTCTTATTTGTCTTCTTAGATACCATGTTTTAGGATTAATCCGCATTATTTTGGGTTTAGTACCATGTTTGTTGGTTTTTATGTGTGTTGTTGCATGTTGTTATGTATTAATTGTGTTACTATTTTGGTAATGACCATGTTTGGCCTTAGTTTAGGGGTATATGAGTGTTGTCTTAGACTTTCAATCCTTAGCCTTGTTTTGTCTATGACATCATTTCAGAAGGACTAGATCATTGTAGATATAAATAGAATACTTGAGTCTCATAGCATGAACTTTAGTTAGGGCGATTTCACAACTTGTTAGATCTTATGTTCTCTTATTATATTTTTGCGCCTCCAATATGTTACCAAAGGTTATGTGCTTTCGGGCCGACATGTGATTGGATTGTTGTAGGCTTGGGGCATTTAGTTGATTCTTTGTGGGTGGACGTCATTCCATAGTGACTTGGTACTAATATTTGACATCTTCTTTGGAGTCGACACGCCCTCGGGTCATTCTTTCTCATTGGGCGGCTAACTCCCCTAGGAGTGGACTAGCTGTTGGGCGGCATTAATTTATAAGATCCTTTTCGAAGTCGATATGCATCCATGTCACTCTCGCTAGTTGGGCTGGACTGGATTGGCAGGCTTAGCACCCTAGATTTATTGTCACTCTTCGTATCTGGCATGTGAGTTTGCTAGATATGATGGTTACTTGGGCTGGGAACCCAACTTTTTCTTCATGGCTTTCTTCTTTTAGTAGACTTAGCTATTATGTGTACATGTCGGGCTTATGGGGTCTGTTCGGATTTTATTTAAACGTGTGCACAATCTTACCTTCTGGGCTTGTGGGGTCTAGTTAGGTTTAGTTAGTTGTACTTAGATTTACTATTGGTATTCTCGTGTGCTTTCTTTTATATCTTCTTTGACCTCTGTTTGTGTCTAGATTCTATCATTTCTTATTGTCTTTACCTTTCTTGCTCACTCAACCTATGATGCAGGTCCTTGTAGCACCCTGAATCTGAAAGAGGGCACCATAATAGATTTCAGTAGTTGCAGGTGCCATCCACGTTGGCCAACTACAGCCCCTGGGTTCGACCACTGACCGTAGGTAGGTCGGTGGTTTGGCCACTCAAAATTTTCCAGGCCATGGACCACGACTGGACCTACGAACCTATAATGGGTCTACGGTCCGTGGTAAAGGAACCGTAGGTCAGGCCAAAAGTCTCTGACCACCAACAACGGTCCACCCGGATGGGCCATGGGTTAGGCCATGGTCCATCGACTGGGTCCGTCGATTGGTAGGTCGGTGACAGCTGACAGTTAGTTCAGGGGAGGTTGGATCTTTTTCTAATGAATTAGTTTTTATACTACGTCGTTTACCCCTCACTAAGACCCCTACTTAAACTTTTTCAACCCCCTAATTAACCCATTCACTTTATTCTTCCAAATTCCCTCCCCAAATATTTCTCTCTCTAGAAACTTGAAGAAGAAGAAGATTCATCCTAGGGTTTCATGTCAAGGTCTCAATTCCTCTATTGAAGGCTAGCTTTTTTATTCAAGGTATGATAGTTTTCATCCATGAATTCCTTCCATCCCTGGAGTTCCAAAATTTCTCTATTTGAAATGGTAGAATTCCCCAATTGATTTAGGGTTTTCTTCAATTATCATGGGTTCTTTGCATTATTATTTTAAATTATTGACTTATAATCTCTTATGTGTGAATTGATGAAACATAATGATTTTATGAAGATTTCCCCATGAGCCCACGTAACCCCCATGTTTTCAAGTTATGAATAATATGAAGTGGGATTTTGATCTTCAAAGAAGAGTTTTATGAAATTAGGCATGTAAGGATGAGCATATTGATCATATCAGGACCGTGCTGCAAGTTCATAAGGACCAACAACTTTTTTCAAAGCTTAGCAAATGTGAATTTTGGTTAAGGTTCGTAGCTTTCCTTGGTCATATTATTTCGAGTAAGGGTATAGGTAGATCCTACGAAGGAAAATGTGGTCAAGAGTTGGCCTAGACCTCTAACTCCCTCAGATATTAGAAGTTTCTTCGGTTTAACCGGCTACTATAGAAGGTTTGTGGAGGGATTTTCTTTAATAGCCTCTCTTTTGACGTCCATAAATCAAAAGAAGGCTAAGTTCACATGGTCTGAAGCGTGTGAAAGGAGTTTTAAGAGTTGAAAGATAGACTTACTTTCGCTCCGGTGTTGACCTTACTGGAAGGGACCAATGGTTTTATGGTGTATTGTGATGCCTCGAGAATATGGCTAGGGTGTCTGCTTATGCAAAATGGGAAAGTTATTGCCTATGCCTCAAGGCAATTTAAAATCCATGAGAAGAATTATCCTACACACAATCTTGAGTTAGGGGCGATCGTTTTTGCTCTAATGATTTGGAGACACTATTTGTATGGTGTACATGTAGATGTGTTTACCGACCACAAGAGTTTGCAATATGTGTTTAATAAAAAAGATTTGAATCTTCGCCAAAGAATATGGCTTGATTTTGATACGCTTAAATTACACCTCCCTAAACAAGTATAAGCGATTGTTATCAAGTAAAGAACGCAACTTGTAGGTTGGAGTTGATCGCATGAGGAATATGGTTCAAACTTAAACTTAACTAACGATTATTTTCGTTTATTCAAACTATTTCCGAAAACAAGTAATTAAAGGGGGGGGGGGGGGAGGTGTTGTGTAAACAAGTAACAGATTGTTGATTGTTATGTAACAAGTAAGCAAGATTCAAACTTTGTTGTTATCAATAGGAGATAGAAACTAGGGCGTATGTGTTCCCCACGAGCTCTTAACGTGGTAATCCTAATAATAGCAATCATTTCCTAGTGGTTTACATGCAAATTGGTAGGATAGGTATCCCTATGTGATTTGTCCTCCAAATAGGGAATTTCACCCCGCAACTTGGTCCAGCTACGTGTGTATAATTTACTAAACTTACCTTTATCTCAGATTAGACGTCACATCAATATATGGCTTAGTTTTCACCCTCGCACCAATTGACATTAGACTATTAGATAGTATCACTCTAAATCTCTGTCGATAATTATTTTCTTATTAACTACCTCCTTGGTCCGACAAGTAGCAACAATGCGAGTTCTAACGTGTGCACTAGTTAAAAGGACTTCTAAGCGAAAGAATTACCAATACATGCATCAAAACTATTCAAGAATTAGTTAGTTATTATTCATACATTGTTAATTTCTCATGGTTCCCACAACCCTAGTTGTGGATTTAGCTACTCATGCTTGAAAGAACATAATTCATGTTTTGATAAGAAGAATTCAAGAGCTTACGTTTATAGTAGAAGAAACCCGTAATCTAAAATTGAATTTCAAAGAAAAAATCTTATAAACCGAAATCCGGAAATCAAATTGCCAAAATTTACAAGTTAATTCCCATGAAAATATAAAGAACTAAAAGTATACAATAATGTCTAACCCCAAAAAATAAGGTTTACATACCCTATTTGTAGAAAAACATATCCTAAACAAAAAGGAAACCAAATAAAGAAATAAACTTTCTAGACGCGGCTTTGATCGATGACTCGACCTACGGTCCGTAGGTCCCCTCCGTTGGTCAACACTTAGACTTTTTTTGCAAGGCCTGGAACCTTCAACTCCCAGTTCATCACTGACGAATGTGCAGGACGGATCGTAGGTTGACCTACGGTCCGTGGCCCCTCTTCCGTGGCTCCACATATAGGATTATCATCAGGTACTGGAGCTTTGACTCCCAGTTCATCTTCTACGGACATGCCGGACGGCTGGTAGGTCGATCTACGGTCCGTAGGTTGATTCGTTGTTCCACACTTCATCAGACTTCCCTGAAGATGCTATCTACGCCCACCATTGACGGACCGTCATAGGACCTACGGTCCATAGGTCCCTCCATGGGTGGCCACTTCTACAGATTTTCAGCTGTCATCTCACTTTACCACGTCCAAGCCTATTTCCTGCAAACATGATACAAAACACATTATTTCTAATAAAATATGGCCCTAGACACACACAAATCTTAAGTGAAATGTATTAAAAATTCCGTAAACTCACGGTATATCAACATCCTCAACTTAAACATGTTGTTTGTCCTCAAGCAACACACTAACACTCTAAACGACACTTTTGTAGAAGCATATATACAAACTCAGCAATCACATGACTATGTCAACCTATTCCATCTTCTTAGTGCAAATCATTTTTATTAGACTCAACAATCTAACTCATGCGGATCAAGAAATGTCAAAGATCGACCAATAGGCACCACAACATACACTTTTCACAATCACCAAGGTACCAACTTTTCGACAATGTAACTACTGCCCTCACTTCAAACGAAATCCTTTTCACACAGAAGATATGAATTTTGAGCTTTAGGATTCATTCAACATTCATGGTTAGAAGTGACTTCAAGTACAGTTAGTGCTCAATACCATAGGCTTGCCCTTATTTTCATTGCTTAGACTCTCTAAACTAATTTCTAGGATCACTATAGGACTTTCTTGGCTTGTAACGTAGGCTTAGGGTCAAGTGACGTACATTTGGATACTCTTTAGTGACTTTGTGCCCTCCTTCACATTACATTAGGCTTTCTACTTCTTTTTGCCCTATTCTTGACATCCTACCGTTTTACCTTCTTTCCCTTGATTCTCTTCAACCATGGATGTGACTTTGGACTTTGTAGCTCTTTATTTTTTTCACTTTCTTCTTTTTTTTGAGTTTATTCATTTCTTTCGCTTTCAACACTTTTGTTCGCCTTCTTTTGCACAAAGTCACATCCTCTCATCTCTTTTGTTTTTTTCAACACCAAACTCTTTTCATACCCATTTTTCTTTCGGTTTCCTTTTTTAATAGTTACCCTCAACTTATGGATTTTCCATTGGTTGAGGTGCACAATACCCGATGTCAAATCAGGGCCAAGATTGAGGTCACTTTCTTCAATAGCCACCCTCAACTTAGGCTTTTGGCCTAAGTCAAGGTGTACATGTCCAAGGAGGGGTTAGGACCAACATAGTAGATTATGGGATGGTGAGTTAGGGGTTTGGGAAGAAATGGTCTAATTCAGACTTTGTGGCTCTTATTTTTCACTTTCTTGTTTTTCTTTCACTTTATTTTTCTTTATTTCTTTCAGCACTTCTATTTATCATCTTTTTTTTGCTTCTTTTGCACAAAGTCATATCCTCTTTTATCTTTTCTTTTCTCTTTTCAACATAAACTCTATTCATACCCTTTTTTCTTTCAGTTTCCTCTTTCATAGACACCCTCAACTTATGGATTTGCATTAGTTGACGTGCACAATATCCGATGTCGGACCAGGGCCAAGATCTAGGTAACTTTTCCTTTAGCCACCTTCAACTTAGGCTTTTGGCCTATGTCAGGGTGTACATGTCCAAGGAGGGACTGGGGCCAAAACAATTATTTATGGGAAGGTAAGTTTGGTGAATCAAAAGAAATGGTCTATTTTGGGGTCAAATAGTTGGATCAAAGGGAACATTGATTGCATTTGGTTGGATCATTTAGGCTTAAGTGGACTAATTTGAACAAGCGCGTATGATCACTTCCCAACTTCTAGCCTATATCATCTTAGTAAGACCAACGGGGCAAGTTCTAGATTGGCACATACTATCTGAACATTTAACTTTTCTCACACACTCTTGGCACACTGTTTCATTATCAGATTATCAGATTACCCAGTTCAAGTTTTAGCTTAAGTCATGACGTCAAGTCGGTTCTTATCATGTCACATTGAGATCCAACACATTCAACTCATCAAGACTATAGATCTAGCACAATTTAACATTTTTGGACAGGGATCATTCTTTTCATGCTTTTCATGCCATCATGCTTTCACTTTTGTACTTACCCCTACACATACATTCCTAAACATGTAGGTTCAACAGAAATTAAACAATCTCTTGGGGGAAAAGAACACAGGCAAGAAAACCCTAAGAGAGGATGATTAATGACGTAATAAAGACACTTCATCCAATTCTAAGCATCAACGGTCATTGATCAGTATAAAACCCAACTAAATGAGTTGGGATCGAATCCCACAGGGAGCGGTACGTGTTTAAGATTTAATAGGGAAGTATGAACAAGTTCAAATCAGTCATAGGAAAAAACTTGTCGAACAAAGACATCATTTAAATCAGGGGGTGACAAGAATGTCAAATGGGGGTTTTGGTTTTGAAATTATCAACTACAAACAACAACAAACAATATGAAATAACAATAATGAGACGGGTTCTTGGTATGTGATTCGATTATAGGCTATTATAGACAAATGGGTAATTGCAACTATTAGAAAATGGCTAAATATTAGTGAGTAAGATAGTCTATAGAAGATATAAACTTTCTCTCGAACAATTTACCCTGAATCTAGTTGATTTTTCTCGAATATCAACAAGCATGCAAAATAAGAACACCCCCACACCTTAGTCCATTCACTCTCTCAAGTTGAATGTGTAGAAAAGGGTTTAGGATTCACTCTCTCAAGTTGAACCTAGGTAAACCCAATACGCACAGACCATCAATCAAACACCTTAGTTCTAAAACCTATCTCTCGAGCAAGTTAAGAACACAAAGGTATAATCGTATTTGCAACTACAATTCTTAAATTAACCCACATAAATTATTGAACTCACTTTTATATAGCAATTAAACTAACAATTAGCAACATCCATAAGCTAATCAGCCCATAATCATATAATCACACCCCAAGAATTGGGGTTTTAATTAGACATCATAAGAGGGTAAAAATAGTTACCAAATTGAGTATCCATCAATTGGGTAAGTATAGATTCGTCCTTACAATGCTCCAATTAGAAGAATATCAAACACCCGCTTCCAATTTCTCAAAAGTGAAAAACTTCAATTCTTTAAAGCTTAGGAAAAACTAGAGAAAACTGTCTCTCCTGTTGAGAACTCAATAATAGACTCAAATTATGAATTCAGATTCCTAAATGATTCATTGATTACTAAACTAATTGTTAAAAAACATATTTTTATTGGCCAAAAATGTGTAGGGAAGAGTCACTCGGTGAAGTAAGTCGAACTAACCGAACCACTCGACGAGCCACCCTTTGGGCACTTCAATCGCCCTTCTGCCTTGTCATTCAACATCGTCAAGGTCTGTAACTTTGGGCGATCCCAGACTTCATCGCAGAACCACTTGGCGATCTGCCGACAGCTCCTTTCTCTCGCCAACTTGATTTCTTCCCTCAGAGCTTGGTACACCTGAACTTTAGGCGGTCAAATGGCCATTTGGCGACTCGCCAAGTGGTCTTGGGGATCACCGGGCTTTCTTTTCTTCATTCTTTCAGCTCGCTTTGTTCCTTTTCGCAACTTAGTGTCCTTGCTTTGTTCCTCAATCCATAATCCTGAAAATCAAGGGTTTTACATCAGTTATTGGGAAAATATTAGCATTTGAGGACACTAAACCTATATAAATAAAGCCCTAAATGAGTCCAAATCTCGAACTCATCAACACCCCCAACTTAAACTTTTGCTTTTCCTCAAGTAAAACTCAAGTTCATCAGTTCAAAAAGGATATCTCAAATAGTGCTACAAAAGACTCAATCATGAATGCACACAACACGACTCAATGTACTCATACAAGGATCAATTGTGCACTCAAAGATTCAAGTTGTGACTCACCATTATAAAAGATTCTCAAGTTCACAATACCTGCTTCAAATGCAAGTTCAAGCTCAACAAAGGTACTCAAATGCCCTTACAACAAAGATGATTCCATATTCACACACAATTGTTCAACACTTTATAGCTCCGAAATAAAACACAACTCTCACACTCAAAAAGATGAACACATGCATGACTTCACCCATAGGTTTGCCGTAATTTTCCAGCCAACATTTGTTTCAGCTCACTCAAGATAAAAAATGTCTTTTCAAGGCTTATAACGGGGCTAAATGTAAAGGTATGGTCATTTAGGCTCAATCGCTGCTATCCTTATGAAATGTGGTATGAACAACTTTCCTTTCTTTTCTTCAGCATTTTAATTCATGCTCAAAATTCACCCCATTATTCACTTCTCATGGACTATCGGACACCCCAATTCTTTTACGACTTTCACCACTTTATTTCACAATTCTTTTCATTCTTTTTCTTTCTTCTTTTATTTCTCTCTTTTTTTTTGTATGGAGAGGTTCCATATTTTTCAAGTCCATGGATCAAGAGGGACTTCTTCACACTTCTTGATTTTCCTTCTATTTTCACCACACCCCCAACTTAGGCTTTTGGCCTAAGTTGGCTATTCAAACACACCACACTTTCATGAGGATTATGGGTGAATGGATAAAAAGCGGTTACAATTTCATCAAGTTTCTTCCAAGAAAAGGACAAGGCTCAAAGGGGTTCAAGCAAGATTCACACATCTCACAAGGTTGGCCACAAAAGAGGTATATTGTCAAATTGTTTCACTTTTTAAAATTGTGGCCTAAGATCATTTCAATAGTTTGCATCAGTTAGTCAACCGGACCAACAAGGAAAATTCAAGGTGGTTCACAGTAAGCTCATCACACAAGGCATTGGTACCAATATCAAACAAGACTCCACACTTTCTCTTGTGTGGAATGATAATCACAAGAGACTCATTCGATAATTCGCTAGTTACAATGAGATGCAAAAAGTCCACATATTGTCTATGCAACTTCATTTGGCCTCATCGTAGCCGCGCATTCATTTTTGATCTATTAAGAGCACTATTCAAGTCATCGATATTGATGATGACCGATACTCAAATTTGAACAAGAACAACCACAATCACACACAAGAGGTGGCAAATTTTTTAGAAAGTGTCGAAATCTATTTGCATTCAAAACAAAGAGCCATTAGCTAAAACATTCACAACACAATATATCAAAACACATTTTAAGCACAAAAACCCAATAATATATATACAAGTTAATCACAAGAGGTAGGTATGGAAATACATCACCCCACCACAAACAAAAAGCACTTGTCCTCAGATGCAATAAAAATATCCAAAAGTTGATAAAAATGACAGAGAGGGAGGTAAAGGAAGGTCATGTCTACACAATCGCTCCATCTGTATGGGCATCAGTCCCTGGGGTCACATCAGTAATACCGGCTCCACCGAATCCAACCATGGTGGTGTCTCTCAAGGATGACTTGCGGGCAGTCTCAAACATCGCATCCCCTAGGTAGACCAGATCATTATATACGGCAGCATCTCTCTCCCCTAGCTGCTCCTCATCAGTCTCCACCTTTGATGCATTAGCAGCCACATCCTCCGTAAGTACATCTCTGGTGCTAGCCGGAGGAATCTCATAACTACCCGGGACACCCTCAATCTCAGCTGCCTCAAATAGAGAATTGAATTATGTAGACTTTAGATAGTCCACATCCTTCCTCAAGTCTGCAACCTCAACTTTCAAAGCTGTAACCATTGAAGTAGCCCCCTGGCGACACTCGCAAGTCTCTACTCTCGCCGTGAGAGTGACAACAGATGTCTGGAAGGGTGTCAATGCAGCTAGAATGGTGGTCTCAATCATCCACTGTACTGCTGCCTCCAACCGGGTAGCCTGTACATCGGCAGAATGGGCTAAATGCCCCATCTTCAGGATCATGGCCTGAGTAATCCTAGTGAGCTGGGAAGTAGTAGAAACACCAGGATCCTGGAAGGAAGTGAAAGCAGGTGTACCTGAAGTCCCGGAGGCCGGAGTAGGCAAAGATGTCTCTGTAGGTATCGTCTCAACATCTACCTTCGGGGATGTGTCCACCGGAGCTGCTTGATGCATCCACAAATTAGACTCATTAAGGGCTTTATTTTGATAAGAATTAGTGTCTTCGAATGCTTATTTTGTCTAAATATCTTATGAAAACTCTTAAGTTTCAGGTATTTGATGTTTTAGTGAAAGCATGGACACTTAGGTGCAAAAATGAACAAAAGGGCTGAAAATAACGACGAAGCTGGGGCCCGAGCATCGCCAAGCAAACTTGGCGATTCGCCGAAGGGATTTACTCCGCCCTTTGTTCCAGTACGTGAAGCCCTGAAGGAGAAGGATCAAAAAGGCAATGAAAGGAGCAGTCGGCTCTTTGCCGAACAGTTTCACGAAGTAGTACTATACCGCCCAATGGTCCAAAACATGAAGGTGCTAAAGGCAAGCATGAAACAGCGATGAGACAAACGAAAGGGGAATTGCCGAAGTCATTCGCCGACATCGACTAACTTCGTCGAAAGATCCGCTAGCACTATTTTATGAAGTCTATAAATACTGAACTTATTATTATTTTTTTGTGTGGAACTTTTATTTTTAATTTCCAGAATAGAATAGG
Source organism: Solanum acaule (assembly GCA_036250505.1). Lineage (NCBI taxonomy): Eukaryota > Viridiplantae > Streptophyta > Magnoliopsida > Solanales > Solanaceae > Solanum > Solanum acaule. Next base: position 23,498 of record JAJOOR010013375.1, on the reverse strand, counting down.
ACTTTTTAGATATTTTCTCTAAAGTATGGAGAGGGTTTTTGGGAACTTGAAGAAAGGAGTTCATCTTTCCCAAGTTGGAAGTGGGTCTTCTCTATTCTTCTTCCTTTGCTTAAATTAAGGTTTAATTTCTAATACCCATTTGATTTTACTATCATTTTAGGTGTTTTTTGTTATTTCTTAATGTGTGGCTAAAAACCCCATTCTTGGGGTGTGATTTAGCAAATATGTGTTGATATTATTGTTAGGTCTTGCTTATTGATAGGTTAGATGTAGTTTAATGGTAATTTCACCTAGTGGTTGTGGTTTTATCTAAAGGGTTTGTAGTTGCAAATACAAAATTAGTGCTTTGTGTTCAGCTTGCCCGAGAGGGAGGTCGCAAAACCAAGACCACTAGACTAATGGCCTAAAGAGTGGGTCGACATGAGGTTCAGCCCGAGAGGGTGTGGCCTAGTCCCATATCCTAACACTCAACTCGAGAGAGTGAGTGGGGTAAGGCGTAGGCTGGTCTTCATGCGGCAAATAGGTGTCTGAGATGAACGCATTTTAAACGGGGTAAGTTGCCCGAAAATGAACTGATTTCCATCTAAATCTTAGTCTAGTCACTATTATCTTACAAATTTCTTGTCAAAATCATGTACCCAACTATTTATCTCAACTTGTATTGCGGTCATACACCAAGAACTTTCTCCCTTACTTGATATTTGACACTTTTGTTTCGCCCTCTTTAATTTACAGTGTTTTTGTTCGTTAATGTCTTTAGCTATGAATAATTAGAACTAAATTTTATTTTTCTATCAATTCTCAAAACCACTCCCTTGGGACATGACCCCAACCTTTAGTAGGGTTACTATACTATCGACGATCGTAGACACTCGTACCATAGGTTAGTGTCGTTGGTCACGATAAGCATCAAAATGGCGCCACTCCTGGGGAGTGGTGTTATTTGAGAATTTTTAGATTAATAGAATTTTTGATCTTCTTAGTTATAGTTCACTAATTTAATTTTTAATTTTGTTCTGTTGATTGTGTAAACATTTCAGAAAGAATGAGTGTTAACAGTAGTAAAGGGAGCCAAGTGAGCCATCAGGACGATAATGGTAACCTCAACGATGTCTAAGAGCCCAACATCAATGATCCACATCTCATGGGAGGTGTCGGAGCCATCCGTCTACCTCCAGCATAGGGAAATGCGGTGTTCCACATAACAAGCACCATGTTGCAACTTTTGCAACTAAAAGGACTTTTCAATGGATTGGCTCATGAGGACCCACATGAACATCTTCCAAACTTCATGGATGTATGTGGACCTTTCTCATTCAAGAACATATTTCGGGAATCAGTTCGATTAAGACTATTCCCTTTCTCATTGATGGGGGAGGTTTGCAAGTGGCTAGCTGAATTACCACTAAATTCAATCACTTCATGGGAGGAGCTGGTCACCGCATTTAATGTTCGATTTTTCCTTCCCTCGAAGATGATGACTAATCGGGATAACATCCAAAGCTTCAAACGCCTGAATGGAGAGTCTTTTCACGAAACTTGGCTCCGATTTAAGAAATTGGTGCTACAATGCCCGACCCATGGTCTATCTGATAATGTGCTCCTTCAATACTTTTATCAGAGGCTAGACTTAGTGAACCAAAGTGTAGCTGACCAATTCTCACCCGAAGGCTTAATGTAGCAACCATACGCATAAGCAGCTCAACTTCTTGATGGGATGACAACCATCAACAGGGGATAGTACACTTGCAAGAACTAGGTCTCACCGGTCACATTTTAGCTATCCAAGGAGCATGTTGAAAAAGATAATGAGAGAGACCAAAACATGCCCAAGATCATGACGCAACTTGACATTTTATCTAAAAATGTCATGGGGGTTGGTGCTCGTGGTGTCAATGTTGTAGGAGTCGGGGGTGCGAATCCTGAGGAGATGACGTTTGAAACCATGTATGATGAAGAAGTAAATTTCCTAGCTAACCAAGGCGGGGGCTACCGTTCAAACTATCCAAGGCAGCGTGGTAATCAAGGATGGGTTAGAGACGAAGGTTGGAAGGATCGAGACCGTGAATGGAGGAACCATAATCCATATTGGAAGGATAGGGAGAAGGATAGATATGTGCCTCCCCACGAGCGTAAGAAGTCCAAGGTTTTAGAAGGTGGTAGGTCTGAGGATATGATCTCGCGTATCCTAAACAAAGTTGAAGGGTCAGACAAAATGCTAAAAGGTATGAATGAAGACGTGTCTACCCTCAACTAGCTTGTCACCTCTCATTCAGTTTCAATCAAACAGTTAGAGACCCAAATGGGTCATATCTCGTCTCATCTCAATTCGAGACAACAAGGAGGTTTGCCTAGTGACACTATGGCTAACCCAAAGAGTGAGGTCTAAAGTTTAACTTACGTCTTGCCGTAACGTTAACTAAGGCGTTGTTTGGGAGGCAACCCAAAACTATTTACTCGTTATTTTTTTATCTTGATAAAATATTAGTGTGTTGTTTGTACGGATTGAGTAAACAAAGTGCTTGAAAAGATGTATGGAGGCGAGTAACAGTTCAGCTTGGCGGATCGCCGACAAGTTTGGCGCACCTAATTAGTCGTACCATTTGACGCAATACATCTTAAAGGTTGAGTCTGTAAAACTCGGTGGAGTATGAATTTTGTCGGTGCATCGCCAATCCAATTGGCAATCTCGATAAAGACTGCCAATGCGTTGCTCATCTTAACTGAAAACTCTGTTATATTCGGCGAGGATGTTCGATATTCGGCGTTTCGCCGAGTGATCGAGCGAGATCGACTGACATCGCCGAATGAGCAGAAACTGGACAGTCACAACCCACAGGTTTAAAAGTTCCACTTCATTCACTTTCTTTCACTTTGAGCCTTTTCAGAAACTCACGCTCACACTTTAGCAGTTATATTTCTCACATTTTTAGAGTATTTTAAGTGTCAAATTGTGCTCGAATTAAGATCACATTACTTCCTAGCAAGCCTGTACTATCTAATTCAGCATCAAAGATTGGTAATCAAACTCCCCAGTTATTTGATTAGACTTTTTACTCATTTGCATAATCACTGACAGTAGAAAATCTCTATTGAGTCTCTTAGTCACTAGGATTGGATGTATTACCGATTAAGACTTGATACTTTCTACATGATTTAAGGGACTACCACTTAGATTTGCTTTGAAGTGAACTGTTTAGCGGTGAGAATAGAAGTTTCTTTGGGTTTTCATTGAAATCGAGTTATATAAGCGTAAGTTGCACTATCTGGGGTTGTGGGGTGAAATTTGAAAGGATGGGTTAAAACCAGACACGTTGGGCTGATCGGCAAGTTGAACAAAATCCGTCGAACTGCTCGGCGGTTCGCCTAATGCCCCCTTTTTCCTTTAGCTGAATACTTTATGTATTAATCAATCTGTGACTTTTGGTGGTCAGTTTAATTCGCAAAATGTATTCGACGACTCGCCGAAAGACCCCTTCCTCGCCCTTTGCCTGCACCATTGTATCAGTTGTACATCACTTTCAACGATTGGCCTAACAGGATAAGTACTTCGCCAACTAGCCTGGCAAAGTGATTCCACACCCAGAAACACCCTTTCTCTCTGGTTTGAAATGCTGTCTAACTTATCCTTGAAGTGTTTGCAGTAATGGCTAGAACAAAAGTTGCAGGGAGAAATGATCCACCCAAGCAGATAAGGGCACGAGAGTTCAAAAAATAAGAAAAAAGACCAGAGCTAGCCAGACTAAGGAAACATACCAATGAAGCTAGAGTAAATAGACAAATTCCCATCGACCCTAATGTACCTTCATGGGCTCGAAGTTTTGTTAATGCAATACGGGCCTTTAGAGTAGCTTAGGAGATAGTTCAGATGATTGCTGCTAATCTTCCTGCAGAGGCCAAGGTAGAGGCAAACAATACTCGGGGTATTGATGCCCAGACAGATGAAGGGATCTATTAGCCAGTATCACCTCTTTACCTCCCGCTCTGTCATATTATATTTTCTACTTTCGGATTCCTATTACTTGCATTTGAGGACAAATGATCTTATTTGTGGTGGGCTGAGGCCCACCTTGTTTTGCTTGTTTCAGATATTCGTGTTTTGAATACATTTGGGTTGTCTGTTTATAATTGTGTTAAATACTGCTTTTTCTGTGGATGTTTGAGCTTGTGGCTCCGTTTACTTTTAATTGCAAAATGATTTTGACCCTTTCAAAAAATTTAAAATTTTTCGAATAATTTTACCACCCTTCGTGAGTTGAATGTGGCTGTTCTTTTGCAAAAAATTAAGTCTCGGTTTTGATCAATACCGATGACTTGAATAGTGCTCTCAGTTGAAAGAACATGAATGTATGGATACAATGAGGCCAAATGAAGTTGCATAAATAATATGTGAACTCTTTGCATCTCATTGTGACTAGTCATTTATCGAATTGATTCTCTTGTTATGACCGTTGCACACTAGCGAAAGTGTGTGTTCTTGCTTAACTTAAGTGTCGATGCCTTGTGTGATTAGCTTGCTTTGAACCATGCATGAATAAACCTAGGATTTGCCCTGTTAGTTTGAGTGATTTAGAAAGGTGTCCTCTTGATATGATCTTAGGAAACTTTAAAGTGTGTAAGCCAAATTTGACATATACCTCTTTTGTGTGAAACTCTTTTGAACACCCTTCAAGCCTTACCTTTCTTTGGAAGAACCTTGATGAACCCTAGATTTCACTTAACACACTACCTATAACCCTCTAAATTTGTGGTTTAGTGAATAGCCAACTTAGGCCAAAAGCCTAAGTTGGGGGTGTGGTGAAAAGGAAAAGGAGAAGTCAAGAAGTGCAGGAAAACTCCCCCTTAACCCATAGTGTTGCAGAACAGTGGAAACCCCTTCAATTCAAAAAAAAGAAGTGGAATAAGGTACGAAGGAAATCTGGTTTCCATCCAATCCATGAAGATGAATAAACAGGTGATTTTGAAGCATTAGAAAAATAATTGATAGAGGAGGAGAAGGGAATGCCTTGAGAACACCACATCCCACGAGGAAAGAGCCATTGAGCCTAAATGACCATACCTTTACACTCACCCCCATTACAAGCCTTAGAAAGACCATTTTGATCTTGAGTAAGCCGAATCAAAAGTCGATTGGAAAATAAGGGCAAACCTATGTATGAAAACATGCATTGTGTTCCTCTTTTTGAGTGTGAGCATTGTATCTGATTCCTGATCTTGAATTGATTAACCTCTGTGTATGAATATGGAATCATCTTCATGTGAGGGCATTTAGATACTTTTTGTCGAGATTGAACTAGCACAAGTAGCAGGTATTGCGAGAATGAGAATCTCTGGTAATGGTGTGTCACAACTTGAATCATTGAAGGCACAATTGATCTTTGCATAAGTAATTTGAATCTTGTTGTGTATATTCATGATTGAGTCTTGTGCAACACTATTTGAGACACCCTCTTTGAAAGGCTGAACTTGAGTTTGCTTGAGGACAAGCAAGAGTCTAAGTTGGGGGTGTTGATGAGTCCAAAAATTGGACTCATTTAGTGCTTCATTTTGATAAGAATAGTGTCCTCGAATGCTTATTTTGTCTAAATATCAGATGAAAACTCTTAAGTTTCAGGTATTTGAAGTTTTAGTGAAAGTATGGACACTTAGGCGCAAAAAAGAAACAAAAAGGTTGAAAAGAACGACGAAGCTGAAGGCCGAGCATCACCAAGCACACTTGGCGATTCGCCGAAGGGATTTACTCCGCCCTTTTTTCCAGTATACGAAACCCTGAAAAAGAATGATCAAAGAGGCGATGAAAGGAACAGTCGGTGCTTTGCCGAATAGTTTCGCAAAGCAATACTATACCGCGCAATTGTCCAAAACGTGCAGGTGCTGAAGGTAAGCACGAAACGGCGATGAGACAAACGAAGGGAAAATCGCCGAAGTCATTCGGTGACATCGACTAACTTCACCGAAAGATCCGCCAGCACTATATTTTGAAGTCTATAAATACTGAACTTATTATTATTTTTAAGTGTGGAACTTTTATTTTTAATTTCTAGAAAGAATAGTACTTTTTAGATATTTTCTCTTAAGTTTGGAGAGGGTTTTTGGGAACTTGAAGAAAGGAGTTTATCTTCCCCAAGTTGGAAGTGGTCTTCTCTATTCTTCTTCCCTTGCTTCAATTAAGGTTTAATTTCCTATACCCATTTGATTTTACTATCATTTTAAGTGTATTTTGTTATTTCTTGATGTGTGGCTAAAATCCCCATTCTTGGGTTGTGATTTAGCAAATTGTGTTGATATTATTGTTGGGTCTTGCTTGCTGATAGGTTAGATGTAGTTTAATGGTGATTTCACCTAGTGGTTATGGTTTATTCTAAAGGGTTTGTAGTTGCAAATACAAAGCCACTCATGTGTTTTCGGCTAGCCCGAGAGAGAGGTCGCGAAACAAAGACCATTAGACTGATTGCCTACGGAGTGGGTCAACATGAGGTTCAGCCTGAGAGGGTTTGCCCTAGTCCCATATCCTAACACCCAACTCGAGAGAGTTAGTGGGGTAAGGCGTAGGCTGGTCTTCATGCGGCAAATGAGTGTCTGAGAGGAACACATTTGAAATAGGGTAAATTGCCCGAGAGGGAACTTATTTCTATTTAAAGCTTAGCCTAGTCACTATTATCTTACAATTTTCTTGTCAAAGGCATGTGCCCAACTATTTATCTCAACTTGTATTGCGGTCACACCCCAAGAACTTTCTCCCATAATTGATTTTCTTGTTTACTTTTGTTGTTTTTGCTACTTGTGACAAAACCCCCAATTGATATTTGACACTTTTGTGTCACCCCTCTTTAATTTACAATGATTTTGTTCATTTATGTCTTTAGCTATGACAAATTAGAACTAAATTTTATTTTTCTATCAATTCTCAAAACTATTCCCTTGGACTCGACCCCAACCTTTAGTTGGGTTACTATAGTATCAATGATCGTACACACTTGTACAGTAGGTTAGTGTCGTTGGTCACGATAAGCATCACTGCTCTCCTCATGTCTGCCTTCTCCCGAGTGTACTCGGCGTCTATATGTCAGATGTCTGTGGAGGATGTGGGGGTGACCTCGATGTCCCTCATCTCATCACGAGAAACTCTTACACGCCGGGATAGCTCTGTGATCAGGACCAAAAATGAAAGTGACGTCTGGCGCTGTTTGGCCCTCATGGCCATCTCTTGCTTAATGATGAGTCTCATGTCAATGCTCTTCCAGGCTATGATTGACCCAAGGTAGGCCATATTTTGGTGGCAGAGGATAGTCTCTTTTTGTAAAGGCATGATGAAGCTGCTAATGAATCCAACAAATACCGTTCAGCTACATACATGTCCTTCTTCTCTATTGGAGTTCCTGCCTTAATCCACCTCGGGGTGGTGTCAGAAATGAGGGAGGCACGCCAGCCCATGAGATCATCTAAAGGTGTCGTAGTGGTAGCGAAATTTGGGTAGTCAAAAACTGATCCTCTATCAAATACAGTGTTCATATGATCACGGTTGTAGTGCACTACTATCCCTCGTACCATGATGGACCCTACCGGTCTGAAAGCACTGCCTTCTTCTTGCCCTTAGGGACTAGGTCACCGTATACTGAGTAAAACTCCTATACCCATATAGGGATGTATGGGCCTAAGGGTCTGGTAAACTGCTAAAAGCGATGGTACTGGAGTGTTTCCCTCACCCTGGAATATCCGCCCTCTAGGCTCTCTGTGGACAACAACTTCTCTTCTAGAATCGTCCTCAGTCCCTCAGCTTTTAATATGTTGAGTAGCCAGGGACGACGACCCTGAGCTGGTGGCGCTGGAACCACCGTCTGTGCCGGAGCTGGCGTTGTATCTACCGCATGAGATGTGGCCTCTAGAACCCTAGATGCATCTTGGCAATACCTAGGCCGAATTTCTTCTAGCTGGGACTGTAGAGGTTGTTCATGATTAGGCTAGAAGAATACAGCCTAGGAGGCAAATGAATCCTAATACTACTGGCATCGCGCTACGGTCTCTCAGCTTCGAGCGCCTTGTCGTTGCCTTTTCCTCCCTTGGGAAGTATCGGCTTTCCCTTCTTAGGAGGGTTAACTGCACCCTCATTTATAGCTATGCCCTATGCTCTTTTCCGGAGCGGCATGTCTAAGTTAGTTCTAGCCATATCTGCAAAAACAATGTAGAATGTTAGAGTTAATCCAAGAAAATTTGCAGAAATCAAGTTGCAGAAAGACTCGCCGATAAGATCTGCTAGTTGCCGATAAGATCGGCTAGTCGCCGAATCACTTTAGTTAGCCAGATCGGGCTCGCCAAAGTTATTAGCTCAAAAAAATTCTAGAAAAATGGCATTTTGCTGATGAGAAGGGCCTTTCAGCAAATTGTTGAAATCATTCGGCGAGCACAGACAAGCCCGCCGAAAGTTACAGTGTATTTTAGGGGTTAGGGGCGTAGAAAGGGCGATCAATGAAGACTTTCAGCGAGTCACCGAGTGCACTCAGCGAACTTAAGCTTCTCACCGAAAGTTCTAGAACCAAACCCACTCAAAGCATTAAATTAAAGGTGATCTGGGGGACTTTGGCGAATCACCGAGTGGTTCGGCGAGCTCGACCCAGTTCGCCAAACTGCCCAATGTGCCATTTTCAACCCTAACTTCCAAATTCAACCTCGCTGCCCCCGAAAAGAAAATCAAACCACATACACATTCAATTAGGCTCAGACCCACTAGACCCATGCCACAGGGGTACTCAGACTTCCCTCGGTAAGGCCAAAATTGGCCATTTGACGACTTTTGGCCTTAGGAATGGCGTCAAACACTCCATTGTTAGGAAAAGTTTGTAATTTAACACAAATTTCGGTTACTATGACTTCACCCAACTAGACTCAACAACAAAATAAGCACAACCCACAATATTTTAATAAATTTTAAGGAATGCAATTTGGGAAATCAACAATTTAGACCATTAAGGCAGGATATCAAAATTAAAACACGCACACAAGCACACATATACGCTTTCAGAGAGTCCCAACACACATTATTAAGAACAATAAGATTGCAAATGAGTATAACCGCTAATAACGAATTTGGGGTTCGGAAAACCAACCTTTAATGCCGAATATATGAATTTGTAATGCTAAGTGGCAAAGTATTCAACTCTGAACATATGATCAACAACTAAATAGCAGAAAAATGTAAAAATATGGGAGATATAAAGTGTGTGTGTGATTGTATTAAGTTGAAAAGTGAGGGAATGTGAAAGAGTTTGAAATTAAAAACCTTTCACCTTTTAGAAACCGTCTAGTTCACACTCATTCGGCGAGATTATTTTTCTTTGCCGAACCACTCGGCGACACGCCGAGTGGTTAATTATCTTGCCAAGTTTTGCAGGACCTCCAGTTAACGTGGGGGTCCAAACGGCGAACAAGGTCGGGATCGCCGACCTGTTCGGTGAGGCGCCCACTTGCCCATAGGTCCGCCGAGTTTTACAAACTCCATCTTTGTAATTTCATAAGCCCAACGGCGATCCAACTTAGCCTCACCGACCACTTCAGTGAGATGCCGACTGGACATCTTGTTGGCCAACCTGCACTTTTCAAACACATTCTACTTTTTCACCTGCACAATCAACACACGTTATTCTAAAATTCAAATAGAAAGCAAATAAAAGTTGGGTTGCCTCCCAAGCAGCGCCTTAGTTAACGTCGTGGCACAATGCAAGTCCTCGCTCAAACTTCATTTTTGGGATTTGCCATAGTATCACTAGGCAACCCCCCTTATTGTCTCAGGTTTAAATGAGAATAAATTTAACCCATTTGGGTCTCCAACTGCTTGATAGATACGGAATGAGAAGTCACCGTTTGGTTAAGGGTTGATACACCTTCCTTCATTTCTTTCAAAATTTTATCGTACCCTTCAACCTTATTGAGAATACGAGAGAGCATATCCTCAGACCGGCCACCCTCAGAATCTTTGGGCCTTTGTCGCTCGTGGGGAGGAACATACCTATCCTTCTCCCCATCCCTTTCCTTCCAAGTAGGTTACGATCCCTCCACTCTCTTTCACGATCTCTCCAGCCGTTGTCCATGTTCTAACCTTGGTTACCACCCTGCCTTGGGTAGTTAACACGATAACCTCCTCATTGGTTGGTTAGGAAATTCACTTCCTTATTGTACAACGCTTCAAACATTGCCTTATCAGGGCGGTTCACACAACCCACACCCACATCATTGACACTCCTAGCACCAACCACCATGACATTCTTGGCTAAAATGTCATGTTAGGTCATTATCTCTGCGTTGTTCTGGTCCTTCTCTTGAATTTTTTAAAGCTGCTCCTTTGTCAATTTAAAAGTGAGAGGGAAGACTTGATCTTCACGGGTGTACCATGCCTTGTTAATTTTGGTCATACCATCCAAGAGTTGGGCTACTATAATGTAAGTTTGTTGCATCAAACCTCCCGGAGAAAGTTGATCAGCTACTCCCTTGTTCACAGAATCAAGGCTTCGGTTAAAATATTGCAACAAAATGTTTTCGGGCAAACCATGAGTTGGGCATTGCAACACCAACTTCTTAAATCTTAGCCAAGTCTTATGGATTGGCTTACCCTCCAAACGGTTTAAGTTTTGAATGATGTCCCTAAGTGTCATCATGTTCGAAAGAGGGAAAAATCACACTTGGAATACGGTGACAAGTTCTTCCCACGAAGTGATAGAATGTCTTGGTAACTCGACAACCACTTACATGCTTCTACCATTAGAGAAAATGGGAACAACCTCAACCGGACCAACTCTTGAGATATGTTCTTGAAGGAGAACAGCCCGAAAACATCAACAAAGTGCCTTATATGCTCATAGGGATCCTCTTGAGCCAGCCAAACAATAAACTCTTTCAATTGCAAGAGCTACAATATGTTGCTTGTAATGTGGACCACAACATTCCCTTCAGCCAGAGGAAAGAGAATGGCACCAACTCTGCCAACAAGATTAGGGTCATTAACATTCAACTCATTGACATCTTTAAGATTTTTGATGTCATCTTGGTGGCTCACTTAGCTACCATTGCTTTCGTTGACACTTATTTCCTCTGTTTTAAACAACAACGCACAAACCAAAACTAAAAGTAAGTAGATTCAACTCTGACTAAAAAGAACAAAATTTAACTTCACCGAAAGAATTACAAACAACATCACTCCCCGGCTGCGGCACCATTTTGATTAATGACGTTTCAAAGACATATCATCCAATTCTAAGCATCAATGGTCATGAATCAGTATAAAAACCAACTAAATTAGTTGGGGTCGAATCTCACAGGGAGCGGTACATGCTTAAGATTCAATAGGGAAGTCTGAACAAGTTCAAATAAGTCATAGGAATAAAAATTGTCGAACAAAGACATCATTCAAATCAGGGGGTGACAAGAATGACAAATGGGGGTTTTGGTTTTGAAATTATCAACTACAAACATCAGCAAACAATACGAAATAACAATAATGAGACAGGTTTTTGGGATGTAATTTGATTATAGGCAATTATAGACAAATGGGTAATTGCAACAATTAGAAAATGGCTAAATATTAGTGAGTAAGCTAGGCTATAGAGGAGATAAACTTTCTCTCGAACAATTTACCCCGAATCAAGTCAATTTCTCTCAAACATCAACAAGCATGCAAAATAAGAACAGCCCACACCTTAGTCCATTTCCTCTCTTCTGCACCTATCATTATTTCACCAGATTAGGGACAACTGTTTGAAGTGATATGTGATGCGAGTGGAGTGGCGCTTGGTGTGGTATTGGGAAAAAGGGGAAAGAAGATTCTTCATCCTATTTACTATGCCAACAAAGCTCTAAATGTGGCTCAAAATAACTACACGGTGATTTAACAGGAACTCCTTGCTGTGGTTTTCACATTCAATATATTTCAATCCTACTTGCTTGGTACTAAGGTCATAGTGCATACTGACCATTCTGCATTGAGGTATCAATGGCTAAGAAAGATGCAAACCAAGGTTCATTAGATAGGTATTGTTGCTGCAAGAGTTTGATTTTGAGGTGAAAGATAGAAAGGGGACATAAAATCAAGTTGCCGATCATTGTGGCTGAAATTAATGATGATTTTCCAGAGTAACAGGTATTGGCTGCTTCTCATGATCTTATTCCTTGGTTCGTAGACTTTGCTAACTACTTGGCAAATGATCTAGTTCCATCGGATTTGTCTTTTCACCAAAGGAAAATTTTTATGCATGATGTGAAGAAGTTCTTTTGGGATGACCTTTGTTCCGTATTTTTGCTGATGGGATTATTCGTCGATGTGTGCCAGAGGTTAACATGATTAGTGTACTAGAGGTGTGTCATTCTTCGCCTGTTGGTGGGCATTATAGTGGTATTCAGACTGCTTATAAAATCTTGCAGTGTGGATATTAATGGCCCACCATCCACCGAGATGCTCTTGATTTCACCAAGTCTTGTGATTGTTGCCAAATTAAAGGAAGAGTTTCAAAGGGGCAAGAGCTACCTATGAGTGTGATATTTGTGATTGAGTTGTTTGATGTTTGGGGCCTTGACTTTATGAGTCCATTTGTGAGCTCACATAGGATGAAGTATATTCTTCTTGCACTTGATTATGTATCAAAATGGATGGAAGCAATTCTGCTTTAAAACAATGAAGGGAAAAGTGTCACCGCATTCCTAAAATAAAGTATCTTCTACAGATTTGGTACACCTAGGGTGGTTATCAGCGATGGAGGTTCCCACTTTTGTAATAAGTTGTTCAAGGTGTTGCTAGAGAAATATGGAGTTCGTCACGATGTAGAAACTCCTTACTTGATAACGATCTCTTCCAAAATTTGATACGCTCAAATTACACCTCCCTAAATAAGTATAAGCGATCGTTATCAAGTAAAGAACCCAACTTGTAGGTTGGGGTCGATCCCACGAGAAATATGGTTTAGACTTAAACTTAATTAACGATTATTTTTGTTTAGTCCAACGATTTCCAAAAACAAATAATTAAAGGGGGGTTTTGTGTAAACAAGTAACAGATTGTTGATTGTTAAGTAACAAGTAAGCAACATTCAAACTTTGTTGTTATCAATAGGAGAAAGAAACTAGGGCGTACGTGTTCCCCATGAGCTCTTAATGCGGTAATCCTAATAATAGTAATCCTTTCTTAGTGTTTTACATGCAAAATTGGTAAGATAGGTATCCCTAAGTGATTGGTCCTCCAAATAGGGAATTTAACTCCGCACCTTGGTCCGGCTATGTGTTAGTTTCACCCCTCTTATAATGTTTTCAAAACGTCCTAGCTTGGAGTCGATAGTTCCTCCTTGGTTGCATGCATTGCATTGTAGGTTGGGTTGTTAGTTCCTCTCCTACTCTTTTAGAACCAGGTTAAATCTCATTTGAGGATGAATGATCCTATGGGGGAGATATTGTAACACCCCGAATCCAAAAGAGGGTGCCATAATAGATTTCAGCAGTTTCATGGACCACAGCTGGACCTATGGACCGTCGATTGCTCCACCGTCCATGTTCCATGAAACATAGGTCAGGCAAAAAGTATCTAACCACGGTCCACCAGGACAGGCCGTGGGTCAATCCACGGTCCGTCGACTGGGTCAGTTGGTAGGTCGATGACAGCTGACAGTTAGTTCAGGGGTAGTTGGGTCTTTTCCTAACTGATTATTTCATATACTACGTCGTTTTACCCTTCACTAAGACCCTGTATTAGCTTTTTCAACCCCCAAATTAACCCATTAACTTCCAAATTCACCCGTCCAAATATTTCTCTCTCTAGAAACTTGAAGAAGAGGAAGATTCATCCTAGGGTTTCATGTCAAGGTCTCAATTCCTCCATTGAAGGCTAGATTTTGAATTCAAGGTATGATAGTTTTAATGCATGGAGTTCCCATATTCCTCTATTTCAAATGGTAGAATTCCCTAATTGAGTAAGAATTCTCTTCAATTATCATGTGTTCTTTGCATTATTGTTTTAAATGATTGAATTATGATCTCTTTTGCATGAATTGATGATACATGATGATTTTACCATGAGCCCATGTAATCCCCATGTTTTCAAGTTATGAATCATATGATGTGGGATTTTGATTTTCAACGAAGAGTTTTATGAAATTAGGCATGTATTGCAAGCTTTACATGTATTTATGATTAAATCCATATCTAACCCATGTTTTCTAAGAATTGATGATTGAATGTGGGATATCAGCCTCAAGAGGGAATTTATGGACTGATGCATTTCTTTATGAAACATATGCAAATGTTTGAAGGGTGCTTTGAGAGTAAAGTACCAATGATGATGTTGTATTGTGAAAGGATATTCTCACAAAGCACATAACTAGCATGATGTGAAAGGTTTTCTCACATATAAAGGATTATTTGGATCGAAAGGCTTTCTTAATGGTCTGATTGTCCAATGGCACCTTTCCATGATTAATGAAGTCAAGTAAGAAATGACTATTTCGTGGGATTTATGCTTAGCACCGAGTGGATACTCATGATTAGTAGGAAGCTTTCTGTTAGTAGAGGCCAGGTTATTAGAAGCAATCTCATGAGATGGATGTTCCCCCGTTAGTAGAGGTCGGGTTTCTAATAGCAATCTCCTAATCCCTTAACTATGTGCCTCCATAGGTTGATTAGCTAGTGGATCCACTTAAGCCAGAAGTTCATGGTTCTACCATGGCAAGTAGGACAACCCTTTTCAGTGTGGGAGACACGGAAGGATCATGTTATAGCTCACATGGTTTCTCTTTCATTTAAGGCTAATTCCCCATAAGTAATAATGAACTAAGGTTACTTCAAAAAGTATCGCATATGATTTCAAAGGTTTTAAAGATGAAGTTAGCTTAAATTGACCATGATTTTATGAGTTATGTTTTATAACTCTTTTACATCATGTTCAGCTTGGTCAATTGCATGTGATGAAATTAAATATCCACTTTAGTATGATTTAAACGTTTTATGCATGGCTATCATACTTGGTACATTGTTTTGTACTAATGCATACTCTTGTCTACATTTTTTTCCAAATGTAGGGTCTGATATTCAGGGTGCTCAGTTTCGTGGCTAGTGGATGATTTGATTTATTCCCGAGCTTTGGTGAGTCCTCATACTTCGAGGACGGACTTTATTATTTTCACTCTCTTTCATGTATTTTCTCTTTTGGACATGATGTATGGGCTAGGCCGAATTTCATTATATTGTATTAGATGGCTATGATGAAATAAGTGTATTACACTTCCGTTTTGCTTTTATAAGAATTGTTTTGGAGATGGACTATTGTTTTACTCTTATTGTTCTATTTCTTATGTTATGACAGTTAAGTGGCTTGTAAGGAGTCCTTCGGGATTCTACAGGCTATGTTACATCTAGGGGGTACCTCTGGGTTGTGACAGTCCTACTATTAGCTGCTGGTGGTGATTGTTCATGCCGTCTTAAGAAGCTTTTCAGATTAGAGACGTGGTAAGCACTTGGTGTCCTGGATCTACATGTCTCCTTTTGTATATATGTTTAGCTAGTCTTTTGCCTTTGAGACGGCTTGTTGTGGTCTACTTTTGGAACTTGTATTTTTATATTAAACAATTATGTACTTATGAGTTCCAGGTTCTTAAAGGGATTCTCTTGTATATAGATTTTTGCTTGATTTTGATTCTGTCTTCTTTTATTTTCTAGTGTTAAGTCTTTTTAGTCCTACCCATATGCACATTACTTGTTGTTATGGGTATTGTTTGGCTTTTTTACTGGTGGGTTATAGTGGGTGACATCATGACTCGAGGAATCATGTTGTGACAAGTTGGTATCAGAGTTAAGTTTACTGGTCTAACTTGTACAAAATTAATCCCTAGTAGATTCTTACAAATCCGTGTGGAGACGTATGTATCCTATCTTTGGGAGGTTACAGGGTATCTTTAGGAATTTTCCCTTTTGTATCACGTTTGTATCACTTATTGCATTCTTTTCTCAAGATGGCCCATACATTCTACACAGTGGCACAGGGTAAGGGCCGACCTCTGATGCCAATGATGGGTGGAACATCACCCAGGATAGAGAGAGGAGATCAGAGCGAGCAATGAACCCTCCAAGAGCTCAGGTTCTAGCTCAGCCGGTGAAGCCTAAACCAGCCTAGCCACCACCCAAACTGGCTATTGCTCTGGATCTTCAAGATGCCACTACTCAGCTTTTGTCGATGTTCAGAGACATGCAGCAGGCCTCAACATCAGTTGCAGCTCTATTGGTACCTACACCAAGTTAGTAGGATCAGTCTCTAGTAGAGGCACCTCAAGCCCAGGT
This sequence comes from Solanum acaule, assembly GCA_036250505.1. Classification (NCBI taxonomy): domain Eukaryota; kingdom Viridiplantae; phylum Streptophyta; class Magnoliopsida; order Solanales; family Solanaceae; genus Solanum; species Solanum acaule. Next base: position 7,196 of record JAJOOR010013375.1, on the reverse strand, counting down.
ACCACCTGCGGGTGCCTAGCCCGTGATCATGGTCGTATCTATGTTATTGGAAGATCAGAAGATGTTCGAAGAGTTACATAGGTTTTCACCTCCGAGGTTTCAAGGGTTGTGGTTGAGAATGCCCACGAGTTGCTAACTACTTGTCAGGAGTTGCTTTATACATTGGTATTTGTGGAGTTGAGAAGAGCCAACTTAACTATTTATCAACTAGATGGGCCAGCCAGATAGATACGGCATACCGTCATATAGATTAGACAAGCTAGGTCTCCTCATATTACTTGGACAAACTCTCTGAGGCTTTTTTGGCCAAGTTCATCCCTCGGAGCATTAGAGATCACCTCTAGGATCATTTCTCCAAGTTGGAGCAGGACTCCATGTTGGTTTCAAAGTATGAGGCAAGGTTCCACGAGCTCTCTTGACATGGATTTATGATTCTACCTACTGAGGAGGATAAAGTTTGATGTTTTATCCGTGGGTTAAGGCTTCAAATGCATATTAAGAGTCAATATATGGTCTATGTGGGTCGTTTCTTTATTGATGTTTTTAACCAAGCCTCCACTATTGAGCAACTCCATCATGATTCCCAAGAGGTAGCGACAAGAGAGCTTGACACAAGGGTAGCTACATTGGGTCCCATTCTAGGTCAAAGACACTAATGATAGGACTTGATACTGGTTTCAGTCGTGTCAGCCCAATCAGCCTATGTAGGCCTCATTGTAGACTTAAGAGGGTGAGCGGTACATCCAGAGAGAGGTTGGCATCGATTAGAGTCATGGGTCACAGTCTTGTGCTTCATGTTGTGGTGGTCGTTCTTCTAGGAGTCTATCATCTTCGTGTAGTTTTGATTGTGGAGAGTTGGATTAGTTGGCTAGAGATTTCCCTTTGCATATGCGGATTTCTCTCACTCCCTACGTAGCTCCACCAACTCTACTAGTTGCTCCAACAACACTACCAGTTATGTCGAGTTAAGGATTAGATTCATCGCGGTGGACAACAGGGTATTTAGGGTTGTCCGCATGGAGGTAGATCAGGTGGAAGGACATTTCTATGCAGCTCCTACGAGGGAAGATGCTGAAGGATTGGACGATGTGATCACAGGTACGATTCTCTTATGCTAGCAACTCATCTCAACTCTTTTGATCTGACCTCTACCTATTCTTATATGTATGTTTATTATGATTCTCATATGGGTTTGAGTTCTAAGCTTATGGAAACACTATTGCATGTTTCAATCCCCATGGGTGAGTCTTAAGTAATGGATTAAGTGTTTCAATCTTGCTTAGTTACTATCTAGCGCTGTGACACCCGGGCTAACCTTACACTTCTTCATATACATTATTTTGATGAGATTTTGGGCATGGACCGGTAATCCCCCTATAATGCGATCTTAGATTGCTTCTCTAAGACCATTGCCTTATCCATGCCTAGTATTCCCCTAGTGTTGTGGCAGGGCTCCTTTAGTAGCACATCGATTGGGGTTATCTCTTTTTAGGTCTCGGAGATTAGTGGCTAATGGGTGTTTGTCATATTTTCCATATGGGCGTGATTGATTAGGGAGGTCTCTCTAGCCAAGTCAATTCTAGTTGTCCGTGATTTTGTAGATGTATTTCATATAGAGCTAACTTGCGTACCTAGAGCGTGATATTGGTTTTCTTATTGATCTTGCGCTGGGTACTCGGCCTATTTGTATTCCGCCATAACATATGGCTCTTACAAAGCTCAAAGAGCTTAGTGTTCAACTTCAAGATCTCTTGGGTAAGGGGTTCATCAGTCCTAGTGTTTCACCTTAGGGTGTTCCTGTTCTTTTTATGAAGAAAAAGGACACTACGATGTAAATATGTATCGACTATAGGCAGTTTAATACGGTGATGGTAAAGAACCATTACCCCATACCTAGGATTGATGATTTGTTTGACAAGCTTTAGGGTGCCACAGTGTTTTTGAAGATGTTCTGGGGGGTATTATCGCCTTTATGGACTTGATGAAACGAGTTCTTAGGTCATATCTTGATTCAGTCATCATTGTGTTCATAGATGACATTCTAGTAAAGTCGTAAAGCATGAGTGATCATAAGCAACATTTGAGGATTATGCTCCAGACTTTGAGAGATCATCAGCCTTATGCCAAGTTCTTAAAGTCCTAGTTTTTGCTTGAGTCATTAGCATTCATGAGGAACATTGTTTCCATGAATTGCATCATGGTCGATCTGACAAAGATCGAGACTATTCGTGACTAAGCTAGGTCCAGTTACATTACTATGTTTTGGAGCTTCATCGGATTAGCGGGCTACTACTAACGCTTTGTGAAGGGCTTCTCTACTATTGCAACACCTCTTATCTGGTTGACTCACCTTGATGTTCCCTTTGAGTGGTTTGAGGAGTGTTAGTTGAGCTTTTGGAAGTTTAAAGAGTTGATGACTAATTCTCCCATATTGACTTTGCCAATTGAGGGCGAGACTTCACGGTCTATTGTGATGTATTTGGCATTTGTTTGGGTTGTGTATTTATGTAGCAGGGATAGGTTCTGGATAATGCGTCGAGGCAACTTAGGATACAGGAGAACAACTACCCCACTAATGACTTGAAGTTAGCGGTTGTAGTTTTTCCGCTTAAGATCTAGAGGTGCTACATGTATAGAGTTCATTGTGAGATCTACTGAAGGACTATGACCTTAATTTGAGGCACCGTTATTGGATTGACCTTCTGAAGGACTATGACCTCTCTATCCTCTACCATCCGGGAAAGCCGAATATGGTAGCGGACAACTTGAGCAGGAAGGCAATGAGTATGGGTAGTCTAACCATCCTATCTACTATGGAGCAGCTTTTAGCTGAAAACACTCAATTCTTAGATAATCTTATAATTCAATTGGATATTTCAGATTCTAGGTGTATCTTAGCCTATTTGGGAGTTTAGTCTTCTTTGCTTCATTGAATTCGTAGTTGTCAGTTTATTCATGAGGCCTTGTTAGCAGATCGAGATTAGGTGTTAGTGGGTCAGTCAAGCTTCCCTAGATTTAGATGGGGTACTGAATTTTATTAGTCGTATTTGTGTTTTGAGGATAGGGGGTTTGATCCACGTGATACATCCCGAGGCCTATGATTTTGGATACTCTATCTATCCAGGCACCATGAAGATGTATATTTATTTAAGGCAGCATTATTGGTGGAGCGGCATTAGGATAGATATCACAGATTGTATGTCCCGTTGAATGAGTTGTTAGTACGTCAGGCCAAGCATTTGAGACCTAGTGGTGAGTTTCAGAGATTACCCATTCAAAAGTTGAAGTGGAATTGCATCATTATGGACTTTGTATTAGGTTTCCCTCAGATTCTACAGGTTTTAATAGCATACGGGTTATCTTTGATCGATTGACCAAGTTAACATAGTTCCTCCTTGTTCAGTCTTCTTTCAGCACCGAGAGGTTGGCCCATCTCTACATTCGAGAGATTGTCCTTCTTCATGGTATGCCTGTCTTTATTTTATATGATCGGGATGCTAAGTTCACTTCTAACTTTTAAAGAACCTTTCAAGAGGAGTTAGGCACTCGCATTGACCTTAGAACAACTTTCCACCCACAAACTGATGGTCAATTAGAGCATACTATTGATAAGTGGTAGATTTACATTTATTTGAGGCCTATTAAGCTCAACAATTAGTGTCCTGGATGCCTTATTATGTCCTATTTTAATGATATGTTGATCATTTGTAGCTATGAAGGCTAAAGGACAAGGCAAGGATGAATGGATGAAAGAATGGCCAAACATGAAAACAAGTGTAAACTCTAGATTTTGTGATCACCTATTGCAAAGGGCTGATCACCCAATAGGTACGTGCACCAGAATTGATGGTGCAATAATGTAACACCCTGTATCCAAAATACACCAAACAAAAGATTTTCAGAGGTTGCAGGTGCCACCGATGGGTGCCACATACGGACCGTATGGTGAGCCACGGACCATAGGTGGTGTCCATGGTTAGCCACCCCAACTCCATTAAAAATACCCAGAAAACCCCGACCAACGGCTAGGACCTACGGACCGTAGGTAGAACACAGTCTATGGTCTAGGTCTGTGGATCATGGTCCGCAGCCCCCACCCCAGACGCCAGATGATACCTTCCAGGATGGACCGTCGGTCAGGCCCGTCGTTGGCCCCGACAAATTTAAAGCTATGGTCATTTTAGTCTTTTCCCCTATGTGTTAGACACCTAAACTACGTACTTTTGGTCAGTTTAAGCCTAGTAACTTAGTCACATCCTTCCTTAATTGATCATTCTCCAAAAAATCATCAAACTTCGAACGAAGAGAGGAGAAAGAGTCGACCAAGCCCTTCAAGAATGCTGCTAGGTTTCAACAATTCCAGCTCAAAAATTGAAAGATTTCTCCGTGAAATTCATCACCAGGTATGTGGGATTTCACTAGTGGCTCCCTTTCATCCACTAGGTCCCTAGAATTCAGTCAGATTCTCGATTTCCTTCATATTATCTAGACCTAGGATTTTTTTGAACTTTAGAAATTGTTGTGATTTAACTGTTAGAATATTCCAAATCAGATTTTCATGTTGTTGTAACACCGTTGCTTAGTTCCTTGCATGCTATTCAGAACCCTAGTTGTGTAGATTCGTTTAATTCATGAATTACACTAGCTAGGTCAGTTTAAACAAATATTCATGCCTTAAATTTTGAATGTTTCATGTTCAGTTATAAATGCTGCATTCTCAGATTTGCATGTCAGATTATTGAGCTATCCAGTATAATTCTCTTATGATATATTGTTCACATTTCTAGTTGGGAGTAGGCTTAGACCGAGTGGACTAGGGTTCAGCATACACATATAGTCTCAGAATCCCCATAGGTTTATAAGTCACCTATGTGGGCATTACATTTAGTTATCACGACAGACATGCCTATATACCCTTGGCAAGGTATATTGGGTCCTCTTGATGGGTCGTATACATCGGACTTCACGTTTAGCTCACGTGGTTTTATGTTGGTTATCAGTAGCTCCCACCATCAGATTTTAATGGATTTGACCAGGTTTCCAATTGTACTTTAGTATTCAGTTTTAGCATGTTATGTACTTGGTCATTGTATTTAGTTCAGCTTATTTTAGTAGGTTTCTAGTATTTTGCAGTATGTTCAGATTATATTATTGTTTAGTATGTTTTGTTCAACTTTTATCCTACCTTGCATGCTCAGTACATTCCAAGTATTGACACATACTCTGCGCTACATCCTTTCATGATTTAGGTTCAGGTACTCAGCATCCAGACAACGCATAGATCAGATCCCAATCTCCAGTTCAGTAGCTTCAGTGGTGAGTCCTCATTCTTTGAGGACGATAGACATGTTCATTTACATTCAGTCGTTCATTTTAGTTTTAGTCTTACTAGATTTTTCTAAGGGAAATGTCCTAGCAGCTCTAGTCAATTAGAGGCTTATTTGAGACATAGACAAATTCAACTTTTTCTTTTGATTTATAGTTTAGTATTCTATACTATTTTTCAGTATTTATATATTCAGACTTAGATTGGGTATTCCCCACCATGTATTTTATCTCTTGTTTTAGGCTTCCGCATAATATCTATGGTTCAGTTGTTTAAGAATGCTTATGACATGTCTGCTCAGGGTTAGCTTGGGGTCACTTATGATCCAAGGTCCCATGTTTACGTCAAGGGGATAGCCTCAGGGCGTGACAAACTTCGTATCAGAGCATTCGGTTTAAAAGTCCTAGGATGTCTGAAAAGTCGCACTAAGTAGAGTCTCTTTCATGGGTGTGAACACTACTAGAAAATAGGTCTGTTGCAACAAAATAAAATTCATTGTCGTAGACTCAAAGACTGTTGCAATTGCATTATGGCAACGGAAGATGGTGTGTTGCATATAAGCCTGTTGCGATATGTCTATAGTAACGGTTTTATGGCAACAGTTGTAAACCATTGCAATACACTATGTATAGCAACAGTTATTCTTTAGTCTAGGTCGACACTATTCTATGGTTGCTGCAACGGCTGCGAACCGTTGCAAACGATATATCGCAACAACTTTACTGTACAGCTCGATCTAAGCTATTACAACGGTTCTGCTAAACTATTGCAACAGTGTTATTAAGCTATTGCAATAGGCTTTTTTAATGGTTATTGCAGGCTATTGTAGGCACTGTGTATATTCTTTATTTTTGAAATAAACTATAATACAATGATAGAAAATATTAAATCAATATGTACTTCAACTAGTAGCATCCATATATCAAAGATAAAAACACATGATCTTGATTTACAATTCAAGAGTTAACATACATGATGAGGTTCACAAAAATTAAGCCCAAACATAAAAATAGTCCTATAATGTTCAAGAGTTGGCATTCATTTAAGTTCACAAAAATTAGGCCAAAAAGTAAAAATAGTGCTAGAATGTTTGTAGATATATAGATAAACGAATTCTCTTTAAGTAACGTCTTCATCACTGCTTTCATCCCCGCTTTGCTCATTTTGTTCACCTACAATTTCAAAGGGGTAAACAATTAGGAAATAGGAAGTTAAAAAATGAAAAGGGAAAAGAAGACGCACAACTCCTAATTTTTACTCTTTCTGGACATAACCTATACTACCACATCACTTTTTTAAAAAAAGAAAAATGCAAAGTTACTGATATTGTAGTTTAGAAGGGAGCAGAGAATTACAATAATGTGGACTTACCAAAGGAGGACAAACGTATTGTTCAAGAACAACGAGTAGATTAAAGATAAAAGGGGCCATGATGAAAATAACTCACAGGAAACCAAGACTCTAAGTGATAGTACTAACATAGAGAAGCTTAACTCAATACTCCTAAACTATGCAAACAACAGTAACACTAATCTCGATAATATCAACTTCGATAAAAATAAAAAGATGATCGCAGTTGCACCAACAATAATACAAGAAGATTGCAAGTGTAGTAGCACAAGAAAAAGAAGTAGAAGCAGATTAACATAATAGGCCATAAATGAAGATGAACCAAACAGAAAACTGCAAAAGCAGTAGTAGAAGAAAATGAAGAAGAAGGAGGATGATTCTGACCTTGATTGTTGCTACTGGTAGTTGAACGATGGATTGGCCGAATATTTGTTTCTCGTGTTGACGAAACATCAAGTAATGTTGCCAAAACATTAACATCAATTGGTAGGCCTGAACGTTGAAGTTTTGTTATGACATC